>PVJD01004428.1:0-137090 GCA_004026545.1 Mormoops blainvillei | reverse complement strand
ACCCATTCCCTCTGGGATTCAGTACCAGGGCAATAGCTGGAAGGGTGCCAGTCTCACAGGACAAGTGTCAGGCAAACCTCCAGAAGCCAGGCAACAGCACTGTCCCCTATCCAAACCCTCCCCCAAAACAGAGCCAAAAGGCAGTGAAGCAGGGTGCCCTGCACCGATGATTAACTAAGGCTCGCACCCACACAATTTACAGGTACCTTTTCTACAATAGGACATGCTACCGAGACAGGGAGTCAAATCAGCTCTACCTGCTACACAGAAACAAACACAGAGAGGCTGACAAATTGAGGACACAAAGAAATATGGCCCAAATGAAAAAACAAAATAAAACCCCAGAAAAAAGAACTAAAAGAACTGGAGAAAACCAGCTTATCAGAGGCAGAGTTCGAAACACTGTTTTTCAGAGTGCTCAAAGGACTTGCTGAGTATGGCAACAAAATAAAAAAGACCAAGGAAGAAATGAAGTTACACTAAGTGAAATAAAACATCTACAGGGAACCAACAATGGAGGCAATGAAGCCAGGATTCAAACCAGTGATTTGGCACGTAAGGAAGAAAGAAGCATTCAACCTGAAGAGCAAGAAGAGAAAAGAATTAAAAAAAAAAATGACAGCATAAGGGGCCTCGAGGATATCTCCAAATGTAACAACATCCAAATCACAGGGAGGCCAAAATGAGAAGAAGAGCAAGAAATTGAAAACTTATTTGAAAAAATAATAATAATGAAAGAAAACTTCCTTAATTTAGTGAAAGAAATAGACATACAATTCCAGGAAGCACAGAGTCCCTAACAAGTTGGACCCAAGGAGGGCCACACCAAGACGCATCATGATTAAAATACCAAAGGTTAAAGGTAAGGAGAGAATCTTAAAAGCAGAAAGAGAAAAGCAGAGAGTTACTACCTACAAAGGAGTTCCCATAAAACTCTCAGCCGATTTCTCAAAAGAAACTTTGAAGGTAAGAAAGGACTGGCAAGAAATATTCAAAGTGATGAAAAGCAAGGACCTACAACCTAGATTATCTAGCAAAGCTATGATTTAGAATTGAAGGGCAGATAAAGTGCTTCCCAGACAAGATAAACCTAAAGGAGCTCATCAGTTATTACATGAAATGTTAAAGGGACTTATTTAAGAAAAAGAAGATCGAAACTATGAACATTAAAATGGCAACAACTATCAAGCGAATCTATACAAACAAGCTAAGCAAACAACCAGAACAGGAACAGAATCATAGATATGGAGATCACTTGGAGGGTTTTCAGCTGGAAGGTAGAAGGAGGGAAATAGGGGAAAAGGTGCAGGAATTAAGAAGCATAATTGGTAGGTGCAAAATAGACTGGGGGGTGTTAAGAATAGTATAGGAAATGGAGAAGCCAAAGAACTTAAACTTGACCCATGGACATGAACTAAGGTTGGGGGATTGCTGGAGGGAATGGGGATACTGGATGGAGGGTGGCAAAAAGGGAAAAACTGGGAAAACTGTAAGAGCATAATCAATAAAATATATTTTTAAAAAGAAAAAAATGTTTTATGAAAATTAATATGCTTCAGACCTGGCTGGGTAGCTCAGTTGGATAGAGTGTCCTCCTGATACAACAAGGTTGTGGGCTTGATCCCAGGTAAGAATCAACTGATTAATGCATAAGTAAGTAGAACAACAAATCAATGTTTCTCTCCCTCTCCCTCTCTCTCTCACTGTAATCAATTAAAATTTTTTAAATATTTTATTGTTTTTGCTATTACAGATGTCCCAATTTTCTCCCTTTCCCCCCCTCCACCCAACCCCACCACACCCTCAGGCAATCCCCACACTGTTGTCCATGTCTCTGGGTCAGACGTATATGTTCACTGACTAATCCCTTCACCTTCTTTCAACCAAGCTCCACTTTCCCCACCCCTCTTACGGCTGTCAGTCTGTTCCATGTTTCTATGCCTCTGGTTCTATTTTTTTCATCAGTTTATTTTCTTCATTAGATTCCATTTATAAGTGAGATTATATAGTATTTATCTTTCACTGACTGGTTTATTTCACTTATTCCAGGTCCATCCATGCTGTTGCAAAAGAATTCCTTCTTTTCTACTGCTGCATAGTATTCCATTGTGTAAATGTATCACAGTTCTTTTATCCACTCATCTACTGAAAGGCACTTAGGCTGTTTCCAGATCTTGCCTATTGTAAACAATGCTGCTATGAACATAGGGGTGAATATCTTCTTTTCAATTGGTGTTTCAGGATTCTTAGAATACATTTCCAGAAGTGGAATCACTGAGTCAAAAAGCAGTTCAATTTTTAATTTTTTGTGGAAACTCCATACTGTTTTCCACAGCGGCTGCACCAGTCTGCATTCCCACCAGCAGTGCACCAGGGTTCCCTTTCCTCATATCCTCGTGAACACTTGTTGTTTGTTGATTTGTTGAAAGTAGCCATTCTGACAGGTATGAGGTGATACTTTATTGTGGTTTTAATTTGCATCTCTCTGATGGCTAGTGATGCTGAGCATCTTTTCATATGTATATGAACCATCTGCATGTCCTCCTTGGAGAAGTGTCTATTTAGGTCCTTTGTGCATTTTTTTTGAATCGATTGTTGGAGTTCCTGGTGTTGAGTCATATAATTTCTTTATATATTTTGGAAATTAAACCCTCTCCAATGTATCATTGGCAAGCATGTTCTCTCATACAGTGGGCTTCCTTTTCATTTTGATGATGGTTTCTTTAACTGTGCAGTGGCTTTGTAATTTGATGTAGACCCATTTGTTGATTTTTTTTCCTTTGTTTCTCTTGCCCTAGGTGATATTTCAACAAAAATATTGCTACATAAGATATCTGAAATTTTATTGCCTATGTTTTCCTCTAGGAGTTTTATGGTATCGTGACATATTTATAAGTCTTTTTGGGTTTATTCTGGTGTATGATGTAAGTTGGTGGCCTAGCTTCTTTTTTTTGTTGTTTGTTTGCATATATCAGTTCAGTTCTCCAAACACCATTTCTTTATTTAAAAGATTTTATTTATTTTTATTTTTAGAGAGAGGGGAAGGGAGGGAGAAATAGAGGGAGAGAAACACTGATGTGAATGAGAAACATCAATAAATTTCCTCTCACACATGCCCTGACTGGGGACTGAACCTGCAACCCAGACATGTGCCCTGACCAGAAATAAACTCAGCAACCCCTCATTTGTGAAACATAGCCAATAAACTGAGCCACACCAGCCAGAGCTTCCCAACACCATTTATTGAAGAGGTTTATCCCATCATGTGCTCTTGCCTTCCTTGTCAAATATTAATTAACTATAAAAACATGGGTTTATTTCTGGGCTCTCTGTACTGTTCCATCAATCTGAATTCTGTTCTTATGCCACTATCTGGCTATATGATCACAGTGGCTTTATAGTATAGTTTTATATCAGATAGTGTGATGCCCCCAACACTGATCTTCTTTCAGATTGTGGAGGCTATTCAGGGTCTTTTTGGTTCCATTTTTGTAACATCTGCTCTAGATTTTTGCAATATGCCAGTTGTATTTTCATAAGAACTGCATTAAATGTATAGATTGCTTTGGATACTATTGATACTTTAATGATAAATCTTCCAATCCATAAGCCTTATATATGCTTTCACTTATTAGTATTTTACTCAATTTCTTTCTTCAGTATCCTTTAGTTTTCTGAGTACAGGTCTTTTATCTCTTTGGTTAAATTTATTCCTAGATACCTTATTTTTTTATTGCAATAGTAAATGGAATTGTCTTCTTACTTTCCCTTTCTGATTAACCATTACTTGTGTGTAGAAATGCCATCAATTTCTCAGTGTTGAGTTTGTATCCTTCTACAGCTGAATTCACTTATTAGAGCAAGTAGTTTTCTGGTGGAACCTATAGAGTTTTCTATATACAACATCATGTCCTCTGTGAATAAAGACAGTTTTACTACATTTTTTCCAATTTGGATGCCTTTTATTTCTTCTTCTTATCTGATTGCTGTGCATAGGACTTCCAGTACTATGTTGAATAATAGAGGAGAAAGTGGACATCCCTGTCTTGTTCCCAATCTTAAGGGGAATATTTGTAGCTTTTACCCATTGTGTATGATGCTGGCAGTGGGTTTGTCATTACATGGCCTTTATTACATTGAGGTATGCACCCTCTACCCCACTTTGTTGAGAGTTTTTATTATACATGGGTGCAGGATTTCATCAAATGCTTTTTTTGCATCTATTGATATGATCATGTGATTTTTATCCTTAATTGTGTCTATGTAATGTATCACATTTATTGATTTGCAAGTACTGTACCAACCTTTCACCCTAAGAAAAGTCCCATTTGATGGTGCCTGATCTTGTTAATGTATTGCTGGATCCAATTTGCTAATATTTTGTTGAGGATTTTAGCATCTATATTCATCAGGGAAATTGGCCTATAATTTTCTTTGTTTATTGTGCCTTTATCTGGTTCTGAAATTAGAATAACACTGGCCTCACAAAAAGAGCTTGGAAGCCTTCCTTCCTCTGGAATAATTTAGAATAGTTTGAGAAGGATAGGTGTTAATTCTTCTCTGAATTTTTGTAAATTTTGCCCATGAAGCCATCCAGTCCAGGACTTTGTGTGTTGGGAATTTTTTTTTTATTACTGCTTCAATTTCATTATTTGTTATTGGTCTATTCAGGTTTTCTGTTTCTTTCTGATTCAGTTTTGGAAGACTGTCTAGAAATTTATACATTTTCCAAGTTTGTCCAATTCTTTGGTATATAGCTGTTCATAGTATTTCCTTACAACCCTTTGTATTTTTGTGATAGCGGTTGTTACTTTTCCTGTTTCATTTCTGATTTTATTCATTTCAGTCCTCTTTTTTTTTCTTGATGAGCCTGCTTATCAGTCACCAGTGTTTATCTTTGCAAAGAAACAGTTCTTTGATTCATTGATTTTTTAAATTTTACTTTTAGTCTCTATGTCAATTATTTCCATGCTGATCTTGCCTTTTTCTTCCTTCTGTTCACTTCAGGCTTTGATTGTTATTCTTTTTCTAATATTTTAGGCATAGGATTAGATTGTTTATTTGAATTTTTACTTCTTCAGTTAGGCCTGTAATGCTATGATCTTCCTTCTCAGGGCTTTGCTGTGTCCCACAGGTTTTGGGTTATTGTGTATTAATTTTCATTTGCTTCCAGGTAACTTTTTGATTTCTTCCTTGATCTCATGGTTTACCATTCATTATATAATAACATGCTATGGAGCCTCCATGTATTTGAATGCTTTTGAGTTTTTTTAATTCAGGTTAATTTATAGCTTCATGCCATTGTGATCTGAAAAAAATACTTCATACGATTTCAGTTTTCTTGAATTTGTTAAGGCTTATTTTGTGTCCTAACATGTGGTCAATCTTTGAGAATGATCCACATGCACTTGAAAAGAATATGTATTCTGCTGTTTAGGAATTAAACGTTCCATAAATATCAAATAAATCCATTTGATCTAGTGTGTCATTTTAGGTTTCTGTTTCCTTGTTGATTTTTTTTGCCTGAAAGGTCTGTTCAGTGGGGTGTTAAATTCCCATACTAAGGTTGTATTGCTGTTCATCTCTTTCTTAAACCCACCAAGATTTTCTTAGATATTTAGGTGCTTTTATATTGGGGTCATATATGTTTACAGGAGTTATAACCTCTTGTCTGATCGATCCCTTTAGTACTTTATAGTGACCTTCTTTTTCCTTTTTAATAGCCTTTGTTTTGAAATCTGTTTTGTCAAATATAAGTATTGCTACTTTTTCTTTACTCTAGCTTTACTTTGTCCTCTCCATTTGCATGGAATACTGTTTCCATCCCTTTACTTTCAGCTTAGGTAAACATTTTGTTCTGAGATGGGTCTCTTGTAGACATCATATATATGAGTCATGTTTCTTATCCATTCAACTATACCCTGTCTTTTGAGTGGAACATTTAATTCATGTACATTTAAGGTTATTATTGAGAGGATTATTCATTGCCATTTTTTTCCTGTATACCTATGTTCCTCTCTCTATTTCTTCTTATTCTTAAAGCAGTCCCTTTAACATCTCTTACAATGCTTATTTGGTGGTGACGAACTCCGTTAGCCTCTTTTTGTCTAGAAATCTCTTTATTTCACTTTCCATTTTAAAAGATGGTCTTGCTGGACAGAGTAGTGTTGGTTTCAGGTCCTTGTTTTTCATTACTTTCAATACTTCATGCTACTCACTTCTGGCCTGAAATGTTTCTGTTGAGAAATCAGCGGACAGCCTTGTGGGGATTCACTTGTGGGTAAACTAGCTGTTTCTCTCATTGCTTTTAATCTTCTCTTTGCCCTCAAACTTTGCCATTTTATTTATGATATGCCTTCATGTGGGTTTCTTTGAGCTTGTCTTTATTGGGGCTCTTTTTTTTAAGATAGATTTTTAAATTTTTTAAAAAATTTATTTATCTTTAGAGATGGGAAGGAGGGGAGAAAGAGAGGGAGAGAAACATCAAAGTGCAGTTACCTCTCACATACCTCCTAGTGGGTATCTAGTCTGCAACCCCTGGCATGTGCCCTAGACTGGGAATCAAACAGGCAACCCTTTGGTTTGAAGACCAGCACTCAATCCACTGAACCAGCCACACCAGCCAGGGCTGATTGGGACTTTCTTTGTTTCCTCAACGTGTATGAATTTTTCCTTCACCAAGTTAGGGAAGTTTTCTATCATTATTTCTTCAAATACTGTTTCTTCCCTCGCTCTCTTTCTTCTCATTCTGCTACCTCTATGACACAGTTATTCTTATGTTTCATGTTGCCTCAAAGTTCCCTTAAACTATGCTTGCTCTTTATAAATCTTTGTTTTTCTTTCTGTTGCTGACTGTGTTTTTTCCTACCTTGTTTTTCAAATTGCTGATATGATCCTCTGCTTCATTAGCCTGCTTTTAATTCCTTATAGTGATATTATATTCTTCATTCCCAGCTGGTTCTTATTCAATATTTCTATGTCATTTTTCATGCTGATATAATCCCCAATAAGTTCCTTATTGTTCTCACTAAGTTTCTTGAATATTCTTATAACCATTTCTTTGAACCTTATATCTGATAAATTGGTTGCCTCAGTTTAACTTAAGTCTTAACTAGTGATTCCTCCTTTTATTTAGTTTGGGAGTTGTTTTTTGTCTTCTTATTTTAGGTGTCTCTTTGTGTTTGTTTCTGTGTATTAGATAGATCTACTTTGGCTCCCAGTCTTTGTGGAGTGGCCTTATGTGTTAGGAGTCTCATGAGACCCAACAGTGCAGTCTTCTTGATATCCTGTGCTGTATGCTCTAGAAATGTCCCCTGTGTGAGTTATGTGGGCTCTTCTGTTTTAACCGGGTCTTGATTGCTGTTGGCCTATTCGTTGGTGGCATTGCCTCTCTGGCTGGCTGACTAAAAGGCTCAACTCCAACCATGTCTCGCAAGCTATGTCTCGCAAGAAATGCTAACAGAAAAAAAGAAGAAAACAAAATAGCACCACCCCCCAAAAAAGAAAAAAAAAAACAAGCAAAAATACCCCAACAACAACAATAGCAAAATCAGTAACAAAAAATTGAAGAATACAAAAAGAGAAATAAAATAGTAAAAACAGAATACAAGAAGACCAAAGGAAAGACATATGATTATGAGAAGAGAGATGGAAGAAAAACAATTAGAGTAAGGAATAGAGCTCTGACTGGTGTTGCTCAGTGGATTAAGCACTGGCATGTGAACCAAAAGGTCACCAGTTCAATTCCCAGTCAGGGCACATGCCTGGGTTGCAGGCCAGGTCCTCAGTAGGGGGTGCATTAGAGGCAACCATATACTGATGTTTCTCTTCCTCTCTTTCTCCCTCCCTTCCCCTCTCTCCAAAAATAAATAAATAAAATCTTTTTTTTTTAAATAAAGACTAGATAGAGGAAAACAACAAAAAGGAGAAGGAATAAAAAAGTAAGAAAAGGAAAGAGGAAGAAAAGAGTAAGAGAAGGGAAGAGTTAAATAAGAGCTATGAAAATAAAATTAGAGAGGAAAAAAGAAAAAGAGAAGGAAATTTTAAAAAGACTATGAAATTTAATATAATGACTATGAAAAAGAAAAAACTAACAAAATAATGAAAAAGAACAAAAAAGTGGAATTCATCTCAGCACAGCTTAGTGCCTGCTTGCTGGGATCTCCCTTTGGAACTGCTCTGATGTTGCCTGAAGATGGTGTAAGTCAACGTCAGATGCCATCTATGTCTGATCCTCGGCAGCCTATTTGAAGTTAGAAAAGGTCCACAGTTTGTGGCTGCCTCTTCCGGGTTTGGCTGCATACAGGAGGGGCCAAGCTGCCCTGAAAGGTCACTTTTTACGAGCACAGGGCCCAGGGGTGGGTCAGAAAACATCCCAAGTCACCACAGCAACCACCTCCGCCTGCCTCTGCCTGCCGGCCTGCTGTCAGTAAAAGTCACTAAACTAACTTTCTGAAAGGGCTTCTTGTGGAACCAGGAGGATTGGACCCTTGGATATACCGTGGTGGGGAGGTATGGTTCATATTCAGGGAAGATGGGGCGTGTGTTCCCCCACCCCAAAGTCACGTGTCTGAATCTGTCAGGGATGATTTCCCTGAACTTGGCTAGGTGGAGCCCCTAGTACACAAGTGGGTAGGGTCTCTGGGACCCAGAGTTTGGATATGCCAAAAACCAGGAGGGGGTTCCTATTCGCTCTTCTGTGAGGGGAAAGGGCCAGTCTATTCCCAGGAAAGTGTAGGGAATGGCCATGCCCCAGAGTCAGTCTCTGACGCCTACCGAGCCTGCCTATGTTGCTGTCTTCTTAGCAGGGCTTAAGATGTAGGTTGGGGAAAGAGAAAAAAAAATGATGTAGGGTGTGCCGAGCAGGATTCCAGAGGGTGGACTAAGTGGGATTCCAGAGAATGGGGTGAGCAGTGTCCCACAGGGTGGGGTCATTGTTTTTCACCAGGTCCATTCCTCTGGGAGGGGCTTGCTAATCTCAAGAAAAATGGCTGCTGCTATGTCGGAGGGATGACGCAGCACAGGGATCCCAGCAGCCGCTCCCCCACATCTCTCCCCAGTGCCTCCACTCCAGACTCTCCTCAGGCAACTCCAGTCTGCACTGCCATCCCTTTGCCAGACAAAAGGTAAGTGGCTGCAAACGAAAAACCTGTGCTTTGTCCTATCAAAAAACAACCATAACTTTGTCCCCAGTGGGCTCCACCTTTCCCCAGCATAAAAAATCCCAACCGCCTTTCACCACTGCGCGCCACATGGGCAGCTAATCCCAGCTCCGGCTCTCTGCGCCCAGTCTGGAGCCCAGGCTCACTCCGCTCAGGGGAAGCTCCCGGAGCCATGCTGCCCCTCGGCAACCTCAGCCTGCCGCCCGTGGGAGTGGGCCGGCCTCTTTCATGACCATGGCCTTCCTGCCAGTCTCGAGGTGATTTCTGCCTAACCTTGGTTAAAAGTCACCTCTTCAGATAGTCTTCAGTTGAAGATTCCAGGTGACCGTTCCCCTCTTTAGTTTTATTTCCAGTTCAGTTCTGGGAGGAGGTGTGAGAAAGATCCCCCAACACCATCACCATCTTATGATTAAAAAACAAACAAAAAATAAAAACCTGTTAATAGAAAGAAAAAAATTAAAGGCATATGCTTTAATGTATTGTCTACGTTTACCCTCAAATTTTCCCATTTAAACTTAACTTAGATGTTTTTGAAAAAGCAAAAGGGCCAAATATTTCATTATTTAATATTTTAAAGCATTAATATTTTCAAACACATATAAAAACTTACAAATAAGATAAAAGTCTAAAAATCCACATTTATCCATTTTGGGGTGTTTTTTTTTTCAGCTTTAATGACCACCTAACTCCCTCATCTTGCACTCTTCCAGTCCTACTGCCGATTTGGTTGATATAGCTCCCGCTTGTCAACCAAAGCTCTTCACACTCTTAGAGATTCATTTCTGAGCTGAAGGGCTGGACAGTGGTAAACTTCAACACTGGTCCCTCTCTGACCTTGTCTCTTTAATTTCTGACTCCAACTGCACTGAGTCCACTGGCCATGAGCATGGCAATAGCCCAGGATACACCTCTGAATAATAGTCTCTGTGATTGGATCACACAGCTTCATCTCAGCCTCCATACCCACTGAGGACCCTTTTAATCCACTTTATTTCTGAAATACTTCTTAAGTATACATTATCAGGGCCTCATTCTATAGAATCTGGCATGCCTCACATGTCTAACCAGCCTTCCTTAGACAATCGACCTTGTCTGGATCAACTCAGGGATTCCAGGACCCAAGCAGTTGTATGCACTTCCTCTGGCAAACATGTCACTTTAGAGTACAGCACAATTTCTGAATCTGATTACATGACATTTCAAAGGTGGCATTGTCCTACAAATATATTTCACAATAAAGGAAAAGGACACTCTGAAAGGGAAAGGAAATTTTCTTCAACCTAAGGGAAAAGTTTTTCTCACTGATAAAATTGGTGACATCAAAAACCATTAACTAAGAGAAAGAAAGAATTAAAGTCAGGGTGAGACAGATGAGGGTTTGGCCCTGGCTCTGCCTCTTGCTAGCATGAAACATCATCATTTAACCTCACGGAGTCTCAGTTTCATTATCTTCTTAATGTAAAATTAGAATATTTAGCCCAAAATTTACATTTCCTCCCTCTATACTTCCAAACTGTCTCCAGCATAGGGTATGAAATGTCAGAGTTAAAATAGATGGTAGGAGATACTCTATGATTACCTATAGTTAATATTTTAGAATGAAATGATTAGAAGAGATATTATAGCTGATATGTTCCATGAACCTAAGTTAACTTTAAATCTTCTCTGCAGTGTCAAAGTGTTCACTTAGTCTGAACTTGAACATACACAGGAAACTAACTGCAACAAGAGCCACTCCATGTTTTCATCAATCTGAGATGGACTGTCTCCCCTTGAAACTTCTGCCATAAAAAGTTAATCTAATACACCTGTGGAGGTGACAGAATAGGGAGAAACACCTGGACTGAAAACCCAGTAGTCACACATACCGTTAAACTATATGAATGTTTCATGAAAACAACACCCCAGGCTCAGGAAAGAGATGCCATGATGGGATTACACAGGTGATGAATTTTTTTTTTTATAAAGACCCAACAATGTTCTGCAGATGTAATAATTAACCCGGAACTAAGTGTACTGGAGATCATTAAAAATTAAAAAATAAAAACTTAAACTTTCATTGAATCAATAAATTGACAGTTTTTAAAAAAAATCAGTTTAAGCCCTTTAGTTAATTTGCTTTCCTCTGTCTCCTTTTCCCCAAGCTAAACATTCTATAATTTCAAATATTACGTTTGTGGTATAGTTTTGAGTTCTTTTGCCATTTTAGCCACTACTGTTTGACCACACTCCAGATTATCTCTGTCACTTAAATTGTGGTGCTCAACAATGAAACAAAACACTTCAGCAATGGTATAACAGTGACCTTTGTATTTCCAGTTCCAGGTAGCAACATACTTTTATTAATGCTGCCTAGAGTTGTGTTATTGTTTGTTATTTGTGACTGAATCACACTCTCCAACGTATAGTACTTGGTTATTTAAGCTATGGAATATATATTCAGGGTCTTGAATGCATTCCTGATAATACTTCACTTTGGCAAATGTTTCCTTGTCTTAGAATAGCACTGAGAACAGGATTTATGGAGAGCATGCAAGGCTGTAATTGGTCACCCACCATCAGTTAAGAACCTGTCATGCAATATTTATCCTTATTCTGTTTACAAGTTTGATGACTTGGAATTACCTACCCACATCTGAGTAGTTAACAATAGCTAACACTTTTGAGCATTTACCACGTGTCAGTGCTTTAATAACTGTTTTACATAATTTTTCCCACTTAATTCTCACAACAACTCAATGAGGCAGCACTATTATTATTGCTGTTTTAAAGATGAGAAAACTGAGGCTCACACAGATTCAGTAGCTTATCCAAGATTACATTTTAAGTGGTAGTGGCAGTATTTGAGCTCAGAGAGTTTGAGCTTAATCACCATAACTATATTATACCACCTTGCCTCTGTCATTCACTTAAAAAAATGAATAGTGTCAAGGACAGAGTCCTAACATATGCCTTTATGAAAACTGCCTGATGACACCGATACAGTAAATAAGAACCTCTGAATATAGTCTCTTAAGCATTAACCTGATATTATTAACACTCAGCTAAATCTTCCAGCATCTTTACCCAAAAGTATTCTGAATGGCCTGGCCAATGCCTTATGTTAGTTTTATGCATTCTTCTGACCTACTGCTTTAATAACCCCAAGGAAAGAAATTGGATTCGCTTGTTGATGTTTTTCTTAATAGATACATACCAGCCTATATGAATCACTGTTTCCTTTGCTAACTGTTCACCAAACATTTCTTTCATCAATAATTTCAAAATCTTACATAGAATCATTTCTTTGCCCAGAGCACAGTTTATGGGGCCCTTTTTATTTCTCAAGAAAAACTGAAGAGTATACGACAACGTCTGTTGGAAAAAGCCCAGCCTTTGTTAATATAATGAGAATGGCTTGTGCAGCGTTGATGTAAACTGACAGCCAAGGAGAGTGGACTGGAATGCGCATGTGTGAACAGTGACAACTTCACTGTACTAGTCAGTGGGGGTGGATGCCATTGACTGAGCCAAGTTCGCTGGGTTTTAGAGTGCTAGACAACCGTGAGTGTAGATAAGTTTGTACCAGCAGCACACAAAATATGTGTTGTGAAGTGATAAAAAGATGGCAATGAAAACTATAAAGTTCATGTTTATAAAATAATGAAAAGTAAATTGGTCCTTCATCTGAAGTAAATTAATGTAATTCCTTTCTACCAAACCTGTGACTGAAAGTAAGTGCCATGGCACACTCGAGCTATTGATTTCTGCAAGTTAATAATTTCTACCAGTGGCATACAATCCCTGGATGGCTGGTAAAACATCTGTCAGCCTGGGTCAAGTTCCAAAAAGCCAGTGAATCAATAAAATTTGTGAGTGACTTTGGTGTGGAGGCCATTCAAGAACATGCAGTGGGAAAATGTAAAGTGAAGAAATGTATAAATTGATTCAGGGACCAATGAATCTAAATGACAGCTCTCTGGGTAAGAAAATAGAAAGTAAAATTTAGGGTAATTTAATGCTCCTGTTGGAACAGACACAAACTTTTCCTAAAATGACAAGTTAGTTTAAATCTATATATTCTCACTTTTATTTTTCCTGGTAATGGAAAAAAATGTTTAAAAGATGTTAGATTTTACAGATACATCCATATCTTTTGGACTCTAAATGTCTTTCTTAGGCATGAGACTGTTCACTGACTAACCCAGGGAGTGGCAAGGTGCTCGTGGAGTCTCAGAAGGGAGTGAGCCTGACCCTTGGACCCTTCTTGTCACTGCTGCAGAGAAGAGAGTGTGGGAAGTGTGCCCCGGGGAAAACACAAGGCACTTGGCTCAAAAAGCAGAGATAGGAAGAACAAAAGAGGCCGCTCTTAAGTAAACATTTGGTAGCAGGATCCTGAGAACCCAAGGGGCCCTGGGCATGTTCAGAGACAATTCTCAGTAACCACAGAAGCAAAAAATGACATTGAAAACTTCAAGGGTCTCATATCCCTGCAAAGGCTGGTGTAAAAGAAGAAATGTGAAATTACCAGCCCTTGGACAAAGTGAGGAGAGAAACCCAGATCTAAATACGACAGGCCGTTCTGTGAGCCAGGTCTGAATAAGTGATCTGATTGAGATTATTTTGAATGCAACAGATCATTCTCTGAACAGAGCCTTGAGAAAGAAAAAATGATGTGAGTCATCAGAACCCTATTTGCAATGTTACTTCAACGTAGCCTTTAGTTGTCTTCATTTTTAAAAAGTCCTCCAGATATGATATAAAAAGACAGGAATCCGGTGGCTTCAACTGACTGCTATTCATGCTCTGGTCCTAACAGAAAGTTGCTGGCTTAAGAAAACATTCCTCTCACTGTGGTGATTGCAGGCCCAAGAACACCAAGAGAGGATCATCTACATACCAAGGGCATTCTTAAATTATACCCCCATATGCTACCAAGTAGTAGAACCTCAAAAATATTTAATTAATAAATAAATAAGCGGATAGTTAGACGAAAGTATTTTCATCCTCTAACTCAGCTTTCATGATTTCCATTTCAAAATTTCTCAGAAGACCTTGTTAAAAATGCACTAGCAGAGCCCAGGATTCTATAATTGATACTCTCCGGGGTCAATCTAGGCTCCCCTGTGACCAAGGATGAGCCTCACTGCCTCTGTGGAAGCCTCAGCTCCCTCACCCACAAAGCAGTGTGTGCAGTCATACCTCCTTCCTGTGTTTGCCGTGAGGATCATGTGAGATCATGCTCAGAAAGCATGCCCATGCCTGTCATCACTTTGGGAGAATTATAATGAGCAAATGCCACATGGAGTTAATGAGAGAGGACAGGACATTTTGGTTCTTGTTTTACCCCCACCAAGAAGGAATAATCACTGATGACAATCATGAACAGTTTGACTTTATTATGATTAAATACCAACCATGTGCTAAACAGAGTCCGGAATAGGCGCTTCACGCACGTTAACATATTCACAAACTCAGTGTTACATTTATTGTACAGAAACAAGACCTCCACGTCTTCACAGGCAGAGAATTCCAGAGCCATTCTGCTTCCACAGAGGTGCGGCCCAAAGCCAATGACCTGTCTCCTCTGAATCCCCAAGGTATGTTTGTATCCGAAACTCTTACCATGGAATAAATACCCTATGTTGTAAAAATAATGTGCATTTTCATTCTGAAGAAAAAAGTAGTTTCCGTTAAAACTCTTGAGTGAGATTTTTAAGTGTGAGACAACCAGTACTGAAATGTGGATTTATTATCTTTTCACACTTATTTATAGTGCATAAGAACACCCTGAATAGGAAGTTCACTATCAAAGTTGTCTACATTAAGATCTCATGAAACTATTCCAGGTAAAAACACTTGCTAAAAACTGAAGTTCATTACCTAAAAATTTCCTTTCCAGGCTACTTTTACAAACAAGACCATAGGGCCAATAAGTCAGTCAATAATATTTATTAAGCACATGCTAAGTGGATGAGTGTGGAAGGGCATTTTATTCAGTACTTTCTAGTCAGACTTTGCAGGTCTGGTCATCCTGCAAAAAAAAGCTCTTCCCACTCGATAATTTAACATTTGTTGATAAACCTTTCCTTATATTGAGTCCTGTAGTCTATATTTTGTGAGTACTGTTTTCTCTCTTTTCATTGATGAATTAGCGACTCCCACTTCATAATCTTATAGTTTTCTGTAGCCTTAGAGTTCAATACCTTTTTCTTATTATCACTTTCAGTAGGTTTTTAAATTTCGTTTTTGTTGTTTTAAGATTCAAAATGTCTAAAGAACAATAAAATGTAACGCCTTTGCTGGGCAAACAAAGGCTCGCAATCTAAAAAAGTGACTTCATATGTTAGTCCTCTCCAGGATAAGATGAATCATTTCATGCAATTTCATATTTAAATCACTTCTATATACATTTAAAGACTCAATATTATACTCAGTTTCTAGTACCTGCTTCGTCATAAAAATTCTAGTTGAAAGACTCCTTGGGTAAAGGGAGTTCTATGTTGTTTATTCCATTAGTTTAATTGGTTCTAAGAAAGATAATAAATATTTAATAGGATTGAAATTAGCTGAAACGCGTGAGTTGACATCAAGGACATCACTCAGTGATGAGGTGCCCAGGTGGGAACAGCATCAGCAGGCGGTATGATTTCCCTATGACATAACTTGGCTGGAGATGGCACAGGAAAATTTCAGAATGAACTGTGCTGCTCCCCTTTGTGACATCTCCCTTCCCCAGCTTTCCCTACCAGGCACAACGCAATCGTTGGAGCTTTCCTCACTGAAGACACAGCTTAACAACAGGGCAGAGAGAGTTGCCTGGCAGACCCGCTGTTCTGGAGCTTTGAGGTTTCCCTTTAGCTCTCAATTTCTTTTACGTTACGACTGAATGCTGGGGAACAACTCAAGATCTGTGGCTCTCATTAGAATGTGCCAAAGAGCAGGTGTGAAAAAGAGCTTTCATTTGAACTTCTAACCTGACAAATCTCATTTGCAGAATAACCGAACCTAAGGGAATGCAGAGCCTTACTGGTCAGAGTGAGATTTCCACCCATGTCATTGTTCCAGCTTACAACCTGACAGCCCATGAAAATCTTAACAAGATAACCTAACATTTAGTAATCAGTTAATATTCTGAGAGTACTTCTGCTAAAGAGGTTTACACTGAAAACACACATGATTAGAACAAAAGATCTACACAGTGAAGAGATGGGAAAAAATATTCCAAGCAAACCACATGAAAAAATAAGAAGCTGGGGTAGCAACACTTATACCAGACAAAATAGAATTCAAAACAAAGGCCAAGAGATCCAAGATGGCAGAGGAGTAAGTAGAAGCTACACTAACCTCTTCTCTTTCAGAGTGAGGACCAATCTGAAATTACAACTAAATTGTAGAAAAATCATCCTGAATAACCAACTGAACACTAGCTGGAGAGAAGCTTTATAACAACGGACAGACAGAAGAAACCGCTTCACCACAATATGATTGGTAGAGAGCACAGAAACATGAAAGGGATGCCTGGGCACCCACAGGTGTCAGCTGAATATCTGGAGGGACATGTCTGTGGCCAGGGGATTCCCCCTGAGAAGTGTAGGGTCTAAACCCCAAGCTGGGCTCCCCAGCCTACAGCAGTAGAGCTGGAAAGGAACCCAGAAAACATCCAGTTATGAAAAGCAGCACCATTTCTGTCTGCCAGGGAGACATGGCTAGAGATGTAGAGCACCTCCTAAAGGGTCAATGCACAAAATTTCATTTGTAGCCACTTACTCTGGGCTCTGGCAAAGGGAGGACAAAGAAAACAAGGGACCTTGAGGAAAGCCTGGGTTTGGGGGTTCTGGGGAGAGAACTGAAGGAACAGCCACCAGGATCTGAGTCATTCCCCATACTATAGAGGCCATTTTTATCAGACTGGTCACTCCTCTCCAGATGGCTTCAGCCTGAGGGGAAGTAAGAGACCTATCTGCAGGAATTACTCTGCCCTGCCTTGTGGTGTTTAAACTGGGCTGTGGATTACAGCTAGATGAGATTAACAGCTGATCACTCTAACAACTGATTAGTTTAACAGCTAACATGGAAAAAGCAAAGCAGCAGCCAATATGGGAAGATACAGGAACAGACCCTAAATGAAAGAACAAGAGAATTCTACAGAAGAAGAACTAGATGAAATGGGGGCAAGCAATTATCAGATAGTGAGTTTAGAGTAATGATTATAAGGATGCATGGATTATAAGGATTTAACAGCATGAAAAAAGACATAGAAACTATAAAAAGGACCAGTCATAAATAAAGACTGCAGTATCTGAAGTAAATAATACACTGGGAGGAGTAAACAGTAGGTTAGATGAAACAGAGGATCAAATTAGTGATATGGAAGACAAGGTAGAAAGAAATAACCAGGCAGAGCATCAGAAAGAGAAAAGAATATTAAAAAATGAGGAGAGCTTAAGAAACATTTTGGGCAGTACGAAGCAGAACAACATCCACATCATGGGACTACCAGAAGGAGAAGAGAGCGAGCAAGGGATCGAGGACCGATTGGAACACGTAATGACCAAAAACTTCCCTAATCTCTTGGAAGAAAAAGACACACAAGGCCATGAAGCTCAGAGAATCCCAGACAAGTTGGACCCAAAGAGGCCTACACCAAGACACATCGTAATTAAAATGACAAAACTTAAAGGCAAGGAGAGAACCCTAAAAGCTGCAAGAGACAAGCAGGTAGCTACCTATAAAGGAGCACCATTTAGACTATCATCTGATTTCCCAACAAAAACATTTCAGGCCAGAAGCAATGGTGTCATATGTTCAACGTAATGAAAGGCCAGGACCTACGACCAAGGCTTCTTTACCTAGCAAGGCTATTATTTAAAATCAAAGGAGAAATGAGCTTATCAGAGAAGAAAAAGCTAAAGCGGTTTGTAAACACCAAACCAGTACTGCAACAAATGTTAAATGTCTTGCTTGAGGAAGGAGAAGGAGAAGGAAGATGGAGGAATGAAGAAGAGAAAAAAAACACATGATTTTATGTTCTCCTAACTCAAACTTTTATTCATTCATGCTACAAGTGTTTACTGAGCACCTAACACTATGTGAGGGAGAGAGCTGTGGGAAGCCAGGTGGTGGTGGGGGGAGGGGTAAGGTGTGGGAAATCTCATTGGAAAAGACAGTCATGAACCTGACCTCACCGAACATACAATTTTATGGAAATGACAAATCATTAGTACTACAGGTTATAACAATAAAATATGATGATTTGTATTATAGAAAAGTTACATGTAGGAGACCACGAGACTAAAAGAATCCAATTTTGTTTTAAGATCAGGGAAAGGTTACCTGAGGAAGTGCCATGTAAGTTTATCCCTGTGAGGTAAGTAGAGGTTATCCAATGTGTTAGACCCTCTTCTGCACAATTTCAGATGCTCTCAACCTCACCCAGATCTTGTTCCCACTGATTTCAAGGTGACAAGCTCTTGGCAGGCTCTGGTCGACTTTCTGCAGGTGCAACCTCAAACTGCTTCGCCTCAGTGCTGCATGTCTCTGAACTCTCATACTGGGGTTTCCCTGTTTATTGCTCTAAACTCACTTGGTGACTGCACATGGGCAATCTGAAGCATGGGAGATTTAATAGTACGTGAGGTAAAATTTGACTAGTAAAAAAGGAAGGATTGTGAATAAAGCCTTCCTCCTCCCCAACTCTATGGACTGTCCTGGGAGGAATTAGCTCCTCTCAGATGTCTGTATGAAATGGCTGAGCAGTCTCCCTTGAACAGAGACTCCATTTCACATCTTTGTTTGTTTTTCCCCTTCCTTCTCTGCTTCACCCACCTTGTCCCTCATGCCTGCTACCTAAGCTCAGGCTTCCTAGTAAAGGAACAGCTTATTAGCCTTTGCTTCAGACTCATTTTCTGGGGAACTTAAGCTAAAACACCCTGATGAAGTAAAGGAATTGTATTTCAGACGGGGAACCGCATGTACAAAACCCAGAATTCTGAGAGCCTGCAATTTAATATGATTGGAACAAAGAGTGTGAGAATAAACATGGTGAATAAGCAACCAACCAAAAAGCCAGATGAGCAAAGAGTTGGTATGTTGGTTTAGAGAGTATAGGCATGCACTGTCCAATATGGTAGTCTTTAGCCACCGGAGGCTGTTACATACCTGAAACATGCCGAGTCCAAACTGACATGAGTTGTATATGTAAACTATACACTGGATTTCAAAGGTTTAGTATAGACAAAAGTAAAATAATTCATTTTTTAATATTGATTATATATCAAGAGTAATATTTTAGACATATCGGGTTAAGTAAAATATATTATTAAAATTAACTTTATCTATTTCTTTTTAATTTTTTAATGTAGCCACTAGAAATTTCAAATTATATATGTGGCTCTCATATTTCTATTTGAAATATGAGATAAAGTGTTGGTTCAGACTTTACCTTTAATGGGAAGTCACATATAGTTTTAAGCTGGGTAGTAACATGACTAGATTTGTCTTTTGTAATACCACTCTGGCTATAGTGTGGAAAATGAATCTGAGAAAAATCTAGATGCAGAGACCAGTGAGAATGCTGCTAAAGTAATTTAGAAAAAAAAAAAAGAAGTTGTCCCAGATTAGAAGTGGTGGCAGTGAGATTGAAGAGGTTCTGAAATAGAATTGGCAAGGTGTGATGAAAGACTGGATGTAGAGGTGAGAAATGCCAAGTTTTTTGCTGTGGATTCAGGTACGGGCAACTGTATTGATGGCATGACATTTAAATAATTACAGAATAGGCTTGGCCAGGTGGCTCAGTGAGTTAGAATGTCTTCCTGTACATCAAAATTTGTGGGTTTGATTCCTAGTCAGGGTACATATCTGGGTTGGTCTCCAGTTAGGGTGTGTATGTGAGGCAACCAATCAGTGTTTCTGTCTCATATAGGACTCTCTCTCTTTCTCTCTTTCTCTCTCTCTCTCTCTCTCTCTGTTTTTTTCCTCTTTGTCTGTCTCCCACCCTCCTCCCCTCTCTCCCTTCCTCTCTCTCTAGGGTCAGTGAATATATCCTCGGGTAAGGGAAAAAATAAATAAACAGTTATAGAATAGTGAAGAGAAGAAATGTCAGGAGTGAGTTTACCTTCGGAAATGCTGAATTCAAGATGCCTGTGAAACACCAGATGGGAATGTTCAGTAAGCAGCAGGTAACACCCGCCAGGAGGGAGCTCAAAAGCAGCCCTGAGCTAGAGATCTAACTCTGGGAACCATCATTTACATTGTAACTGAAATCATGCAAGTGGTTGTGACTGCCCACAGAAAGGATGTCCGGGGAGAGGAAAAAGGACACGCCACCTCCTCAGCTGCAACCTGTCGCTCTGTGAAGGCGGTATGTTCCTCTCTGGCGCCATCAAGGGGAGGCTGTTTGTTTTCACACATCCCTTGTACCTTGAGGCCCAGCAGTGATTCAGAATCATCCATGTTCCTTATTTCCATTTCTAGACCATAACTTTCATTAGAACTCCAGCCCCTTTCAGGCCCCTGCTTTCAACTATGACGTTACTCCAGGCATATCAGACATCTCCTAGACCTTTCCCCTCATTTACTAAAAAGTTTTCGGTTAGGTCTTACCCGGCAATCCTCATCTCCCTCCCAGTCTTTAGATTATCCTGGGAGATTTTAAGGCATAGCACTATGACCACTGGGTTTCTTGACCACCTCATCCTCAGCCACTTGTTCCCGTAATCACACACGAACCTGGTTGCCACCTGCCAAAACACGGATTCACATATTTCACTCTCCAGCTACAGTTCCTGTATTTCTCTCTGCACAGCTACCTCTCCTGTTGAATTAGTACTGCCTCTTTCTTCTTGTTTTTCCAGCTACTCCATTTTTCACTCCCTTATCCTGCTTATATGCCATCATTTCAACTTGACCTCTTATTCTTTCCCCAAACCTGTCAAGCGAAAATCCAAACCTGCACGAACCCAGTATGTGTCTACTGCTGTCTGCCTCCAGCAGCCTGGGGACGGCTGGGGAAGCCATAAAACAGACCAAGCTGGGGAAGCCATAAAACAGACCAAGGGGCGACTGATGCCATTATCCATGTGTGGTCATCGACTCACCCGAATCCTCAACGCTGCCTTTAAACGAGACAACTTTCGTTAGCTAACATTTTCTCCATCATCCCAAAGATATTTAAAACTCTCTCCAATGTCTTGAAATTGCAAATTTTCTTACCTCTTCCTTTATTCTCAGCAAATGCTGTCTCGCTCTACCACACAGAGAAAGCACACACTGCCATAGAAACACTCCCTCAGCTTCCTAACAAGTCCACCCATACACAGTGACCTGAAGAAGGAGATTCCGTTCCTCCACGTGGGCTCTGCACCCCTGCTCCTCCACCCATTGCTAGAGGTTACACTAAAATAATTCCTTTGAAATTCTACCTCTGCCGTCCGTGCCTCTCTAACAAATCCTTGTCAGGGGCATTTAAACATCCTCAAGCTTCTCACGTCATAAGAAAAATAAAAGTGTCTTCCAACTTCTCAAATAGTCACTTTATTCATTTTTAATTTAATAAGATATCTTAATAGAATGAGGTTGCTGTGTCCATTTCCTGTTCACATCGAACCCACAGCCTGGCATCTGTCCTGAATACCACAAGCCCCTTCGGGAACACTTGCTGCCCTTCACACGGGCATGTTCTCTCCAAACTTGAGATCCTTTGACGTGATTGCTTTTGTCATGTTCATCTCATTGTGTTTTTCACTAAATGTAAAACTAATTTTAACCACCTATTAACTTTCACTTATTTAATAACCAACAGGAAGTATAGGGTTACCCCTGTCCAAAGCAAACAAAGTTAAGTGCGTATTTTCCAGTTGGTGCTGCAGTTTCCCAAAGTAGCCCCCTGCTCTAGATCTCCAGGTGAAATAAACGCTAAACAATAATGTCAGCCAATTAAAACGGCATCTGTTAAGTTAAAAACCACTGAGCTGAGTAGCTCACAAGAACCAGAAAGCAATCCACCTTTCACAGAGTAGTGGCAACGAGCCTAGCCTAAGGGCACCTCAGCCTTTATCATCTCAGGTTTCAATAGCTCTCTGTGAGGACAGATATCATTCACCGTTTAGGCTTTTTGAATTTCTTTTTTCAATTTATTGTTTTAGTTGTAGTCGACATACAATACTATACTTGCTTCAGGTATATGACACAGTAATGAGGCATTATATTTGCCAACCATTTAACACTAACTTGTTCCGTAAGAGAAAGAAGCAGTAGAAAATTACACCCTTGTAAGCCTCTGGATAAAATACCTCATGTCAAGTGGCTCTAACACTCTCACTATTAGATGAGGTTTAATAGAGTCGCTTTTTCTGGGCTCCGTCTGTCACCAGCCCTCTACCGTACTTATTAATACTATATCTAATAAATAGGTCTCTTGCTTATTCTATTCTAAGGCACAGCCCACCAGGAACACTATTCCATCTTACTTAAAATGCTGCAGCCATACTTCTTTGGTGATTTTTCAACCATGGATATACTGAAAATCTCCTGAGGAAGTTTTTTTAAGAATATTGGTAAACAGGCCCCACATCTAAATATTTCATTCCGGTAGGTCTGTGGTGAAGCCTGAGTTCTACGTATTCTGCAAAGTTTTCCAAGGAATTTTGGGATAAACACTGGAAGCTTTTACGTGAATACTTCAGGTATGCCAGGTGAAGTGTGGAGAGCTCTATACACTTTGCCTTATTTATTGTCCACAGAAACTTTGTTTGTGGCTGACCATGTTGATTTGGCATGCAACACGTATGCCCCGCCCTTCTTTATAAGCAAAGCTCCGATTCTGTGCAGGTATTCACCCTCCTCCACAGAGAGGGCAGTCTCTGGAGGGTGTCCGTGATGTGTGCAGGCATCAGGTGCTATTCTGGTCAATGGGAGGGGAGAGAACAGCCTGCTGAGAGGCTTGAGGTCGAGGGGCCTCCGCTCCTAAGAGGAACAGAGTACAGGTGATTTCTTCTCCCTCTAGGGGTTATCATGTCTGCCTATAGTTCCTACAAAAGCTACAGCCGGCCTCAGGTCAAAGCTGACACAGTAAGACTGGCAGAAAGGAAAAGCGTGTTTTAACCAGGGTCTCAGTTTCAAGCGACATACACCAATAAATCAACCGCGGCTGACGGAAGGATAAATAATGTCGAAATCGTTCAGAGTCCCTGAATTAGGCTTGAAGCAATTCAACTAACAACAAGACCCCCGATCTGGCAGCAGGACTGGGGTAGTGAGTCAACTGCTGCCAACGTCACTGAGAAACTCGGTCCTGCTGTGCTTACCTCAGTTGCCACCGCTGCCCCTGTGCTCTGTCACTGATTTAAAGACCGGCAGAGCACATCTGCTTGGCCATCTAGGACTTAGGCCTGGAGCCAAAGCCACAAGGAATGTTTAGAAGGCAAGTAACAGGGGCTTTCAGTTTTGATACTAGGAGGTAGGCTTTGCCTCTACCAAGAGCACATAAAATGCTAAACTCCTTCAAACGTAGCAGGAGAGTCATGTGCTGGGAAGCCAAAAGCAGAAAACACCTACTACAAGTGAAAAGAAGCTGAAAAACATCTCATGGCAATGTGGGTCATTTTACTATCCTAGTCTTGTATATTGCCAAAGTGGATAAAAATGTAAATGAATAAATCCATGCAAACTAACCAATTTTTGATCCTATTCTCTGGTGTATTCAATTCCTATTACTGCTATAACAAATTATCACATATTTCGTGACTTAAAATAACACAAATATATCATCTTACAATTCTGGAGGCCCAAAGTTCTGAAATTCAGGTGATGAGTCCTTTTGTGATCTCCAGGGGAGAATCCGTTTCCAGCCTCCGGGGACTGCCTTGTATCCCTTGGCTCATAACCCCTTCCTGCAATAGTATCACACTGTCCTCTGCTTCCAGGGTCACATCCCCTCCTCGAAGTCAGACCCTCCTCTTCCCACCTCTAGGCCCTCATCTAATTATACTGAGCCCACGTGGATAATATAGGATAATCTTCTCATGACAATATAATTAACTTAATCACATCTGCAAAGTGTCACCATGTAAGGCACTATATTCACAGGTTCTGGAATTACTACCAGACATCTTCTGGGCTTATTATTCAGCCCACTACAGCTGACTATACCACTAACTCACCCTACAGTGTGATTCTTACCCAAATCAATGTCTCGTTTGAGGATCTGGGCCCTCTGAGTCCCCTCTTCAGTCTTACTTCCTCCAGTAACTGCATCAACAAGAACAGATGACATGCTCAAATAGGGAAGTCTGAGGAAAGTTTAGTAAGGGAACTATTTATGAAAGTATGGGCGGAGTGTAAAATACCGCAGTGCCCACGGACTAATACAGCAGGCTGCTGTTCACCCGCTAGGCCTGAGGTGATCAGTTATCAGAGCGGAAGCAAAGAGAAACTCACCGGAGAACTATTGACTGCAGGCATCCCCATGCTGAGTGATGATGCAGCGGGTGTGTTCAATCAAATGGCCAAGGGAAAGTACTTTAATCCCACTTGGCCCCGGGATAGCGGGGAACTAGGAAATGTCAAAGACTTTAGGTTCTCTTCCCCGCTGGCCATTTGTCTCATTTAGTGTCAACTTTTTGGATTTTCCTCTCTCTTAGGTCATCTGAGGGGGCATCTAAAGGTTAGCCGTCTCCAATATATCCTTCGCCTTCCTCAGCACCAAATCATTTTAGCTTATTTGGTACACAACCTTGCTTCCTAACACTCTGTCCTTCCCTTATACCAAAAATATGTCAGCCCAGTCTTACCTTTATGAGCATCTTTGTATTTTATCACTGAGTTACACTGAAGGCTGAGAAAGGTACTGAATATAAGGCCACGAGAAAAATCATTGACAAATCCCACAGCTCTTGAGGTCAATAGATAACAAGCAGAAGGCCACGTTTTACTTACTGCAATATCCATGACTCACCTGAAACAGTGAGTTTCCGCGCTTAGCACTGAATTCCTTCCTTGCCACTTGCCATTTTATTTGCAACTTGCAGAGAGCTATTCTCAGGAGACACATAGAATGTAGTTTCAGCCCTCTTGGATGATCTTTTAAAATCTTGAATATCTTATGTTCGGAAGCACTATTGATTAAATGCAAGGACATTTATAGAATGCTTTTTAAATTTTGTTAAAGCATTTATTTATTTTTAGAGAGGGGAAGGGAGGGAGAGAGGGAGAAACATCAATTTGTTGCCTCTCACACACCCCAAATTGGGGACCTGGCCTGTAACCCAGGCATGTGCCCTGACTGGGAACCAAACCAGTGACCCTCTGGTTCTCAGTCCACTGAGCCACACCAACCAGGGCTAAAATGGTTTTTTATTTTTAGATCTATTTTATTGAATTTATTGGGGTGACTTTGGTTAATAAAATTATGTACGTTTCAGGTGTATAATTCTATAATACATCATCTGGATGCTGTATTGTGTGTCACCCCAAGTCAAGTCCCCTTCCATCACCATTTCGCCCCATACTCCCCATACATCCCCCTTCTCCCTTTCCAATTGGTAATCACCATACTGTTGTCATCTCTGTCTATGAGGGTTTGTTTATTTGGTTGGTTGGTTGGTTGGTTGGTTGGTTGGTTGGTTTAATCCCTTCACTTTTTTTCACCCAGCCCCACAACCATCCTCCACCCTGACAGCTGTCAGTCTGTTCTCCATCTATAAATCTCTTTCTATTATGTTAGTTATATTTGTTACTTTTATTTTGTTCATTGGAATCTACATATAAATGAAATTATACAGTAATTGTCTTTCTCTGACTATCTTATTTCACTTACCATAATGCTCTCTAGGTCCAGTCATGCTGCCACAAAATGTAAGATTTCCTCCTTTTTTGTGGCCAAGTAATATTGCACTGTGTAGATACGCCACTGCTTTTTTATCCACTCATCTACTGAAGGACAGCTGGTCTCCTTCCAAATCTTGGCTGTTACAATTAACGCTGCAATAAACACAGGGGTGAATATGTTCTTTCAAATTCTTGTTTCAGATTTCTTCAGATATATTCCCACAAGTGGAATCACTGGGTCATAAGGCAGTTCCATTTTTAATTTTTTGAGTTATCTTCATACTGCTGCCCACAGTGGCTGCACCAGTCTGCATTCCCACCAACAGTGCCCGAGTGTACCCTTTTCTCCACATCCAGGCCAACACTTGCTGTTTGTTGATTTACTACAGCCATTCTGACAGGAGTGAGGTAATAGTTCACTGTGATGTTAATTTGCCTTTCTCTGATGATTAGTAACATGGAACATCTTTTCATATGTCCGTTGGTCATTTTTATATCCTCTTAGGAGAAGTGTCTATTCAGGCCCTTTGCCCATTTTTTAATTGGATTTTTTTTTAGGTGTTGCTTTTTATAAATTCCTTATAAATTTTGCATATTAACCCTTTAACAGATGTATCATTGGAGAATATAATCTCCCATTCAGTGGGTTGTATTTTCATTTTGTTGATGGTTTCCTTTGCCGTGTAAAAACTTTTAAATTTGATGTAAGCCAATTTTTCCATTTCTTGTTTCCCTTGCCCAAGGGGAATATGTGTGTGTGTGTGTGTGTGTGTGTATGCATATATATATGCACACACACATATATACACATATATTTATATATATATATATATAATGCTCTAAGAAATATCTGAGATTCTACTGCCTGTGTTTTCTTCTAGAGTTTTTATTATTTTGAGTCTAAAATTTAAGACTTTAATCCATTTTTAGTTTATTATTGTATATAGTGTAAGAAGGCAGTCTTTGCACATATCTGTCTAATTTTTCAACACCATTTATTAAACAGACTATCTTTATTCCATTGTATATTCTTGTCTCCTTCATCAATTATTAATTGACCATAAAATTTTAGTTTTTGGCTTTCTATTCAGTTCCATTGATCTATATTCTGTTTTTATGCCACTGCCGTGCTGTTTTCATTACTATGACTTTGAGTTTGATATCAGGTAACATGATTCCTTCCACCTTGTTCTTCTTTCTCAAGATTGCTATTGCTATTCAGGGTCTTTTGTGGTTCCATATAAATTTTTTTAACATTTGTTCTAGTTCTCTGAAATATGACATTGGTATCTTGATAGGAATCATATTGAATCTATAGATTGCTTTGGGTAGCAGGGACATTTTAATAATGTTAATTCTTCCAATCCATGAACACATTATATGCTTCCACTTATTTGTGTCTTCTTCAATTTCTTCTTTTGGTGTCTTATAATTTCCTGAGTATAGGTCTTTTACATCCTTGGTTAAATTTATTGCTAGGTACTTTTGAAGCAATTTTGAATGGGATTATTTTCTTAGTTTCCCTTTCTAATAGTTCATTATTGGTGTATAAAAACGCAACTGATTCCTGGATATTTATTTTGTATCCTGCTACTTTACTGAATTCATTTATCAGCTCTAGTAGTTTTTGGTGAAATCTTACGTGTTCTCTATACAGAATACCATGTCATCTGCAAAACCATGACAGTTTTACTTCTTTCTTTACAACTTGGATGCCCTTTATTTTTTTCTTCTTGTCTGATTGCTGTGGCTAGAATTTCCAGTGCTATGTTGAATAAGAGTGGTAAAAGCAGACATCCCTGTTTTGTTACCAGTCTTAAGGGAAACACGTAGTTTTTCCCCATTGGGTTGGTTGTGTGTTTGTTTGTATGGCCTTTATGGCACTGAGGTGTGTTCCCTCTATTGCCACTCTGCTAAGAATTTTTAATCATAAATGTGTGCTGGATTTGGTCAAGTGCTTTTTCTACATCGACTGATATGTTTATGTGGCTTTCAACTTTCATTTTGTCAATAAGTGCTCACATTTATTGATTTACAGATATTGTACCAATCTTGCATCACCAGGCACAAAAAGGAATTTGAAAAAGAACAATGAACAAAGCCAAAACTGAGTATAAAAAAGGAAATAATAAAGATCAGAGCAGAAAGAAATGAAATAGAATCCAAAAAAAAAAAAAAATACAAAAGATCAATGAAACCAAGAGCTGGTTCTTTCCAAGATAAATAAGATTGACAAACCTCTAATGAGAGTCATCAAGTAAAAAAGAGAGAGGATCCAAATAAATAAAATCAGAAATGGAAGAAGAGAAATAACAACTGACACCAAAGAAATACAAAGGATTGTAAGAGAATATTATGAACAACTATATGCCAAAAAATGGAACAATTTGGAAGAAATGGATAAATTCCTAGAAACATACAATCTTCCAAAACTGACCAGGAAGAATCAGAGAATCTGGATAGACAGACTACAATTAGTGAAGCTGACGCAACAATAAAAAACTCCCAACAAGAAAAAGTCCTGCAGTGGATGGCTTTCCAGGTGAATTTAGAATGCTTTAAACCCTTTGCCCCAGGATATTTTATTCAAATAAAATATTAAGCATATCAAGGGAAAGAGGTCCAGATGAAAGCTATGAGCCCCATCTGAACACTGCCCTTCTCCAGCTCCTAAGCATACTCTTAACACTGATTTACAGAGCCAGATTTTTTAAAAGTGTAGATTTATAGATTTATTTCCTTTCCAGAAAATATCCCCACTTCATGAGCCATGAATGCCTTAGAATTTAATAAGCAAATTATAATCACATGGCTTCATTTTGACTACTTTGCCACTTGTTTATTGCTACCTTTCTAATTTGTTTATTGAATCAGTATTAACCAGGAATAAACGAACTTTTCATTAAGTAAAAATAAGCTACTTTGTAGTATAATAAGGAAGCTAATCATTACTTGTTACCTCAATGCACAGTCTATAATTTGATTGCTCAGATTAATGAAGAAACACTTTGAAATTGATTATAAAAACTATAGATAATTAGCAAAATGTGAAGATGAATGTCAAATGTGAAGATGAATGTCAATTTATTCATAATATACATCAGTATATTCTTATAAACCACTAAATAATTTGAATACATTATACCCTGGAATATAGATGTTTAATAAACACAAATAAGTAATTTCTGCAAAACTACAAAACAGAAACCACCACAACTACATATAAGAAGATGTATAAGCATGACATAATTAAAATAGTTTCACAATGTATCCTTTAGTTTCCTGAATTTGCAACAGGTGCATTAAATATCGAGTTAATTTTTTTCTTTATTTGTAAATTGGGGGACCACATGAGCCCCCCCTGTATTTCTACTCCCTCCCATATGTGCACACACACACACCCATGTACACTCTTACGGTTATGGGTATACAAGTTATTTTTGCAAAAAAAGGAGAGCCTTCATTCAACAAACGTTTACTTAGTAAAATATCATTAGCCAGACATCGAATGGTACTGAAGATGTTTTAAAAAGTAAAAAGACATGATTCCTACTCTATTTTTACAAAACCTCATTCAAAGATGTAACTAAAGAGAACAAGTTATGAAGGCACTTCAGGATCAACTTTGGGTATAGACAGGCTCAACCACACCTCATGAATTGGAAAAATTCAAAAGATACTGCCTATTTTCCACAACTTTCCTGTTAGATCAACTTCCTAAAAGACATATATCATCAACAGAAATTTTATTAATATTAAGAATTTTGATTCCAATAGGGAATATCTTTATGAATTTTACCTCATTAATTCTCAGAGTCAGTATGTGAATTAGGTTCACATTTGGAAATAAGTGAATAGAGAATCAAGAAGGAAAGAAGGAAGGAAGGAAGGAAGGAAGGAAGGAAGGAAGGAAGGAAGGAAGGGAGAGGGGGAGAGAGGGAGGGAGGGAGGGAGGGAGAAAGGTCAAAGTGATGTCAAGTTACACAACTTAAAAACAGTATAACTAGCAAATATTATAAATCTCATGATGCCAATGCCAGCATCTCACAGGCACACCTGGGGAAGACAGGCCTTGGAGTGGACATCCAGAAAAGCACTGAAAATCAGCCAGAAAGTCTTAGACTTAGTTAAAAACACATGATGATTACATTAGGGTTTAGACTTGTTAACATTACCTGTGTCAGATCTGTTTTTAAGATATAAATAAGTGAATTCTTTTCAATAGTCTATTTCAGGGGCTTTCATGATGCGCCAATTCTGGTACTTTCAGAACAGCTATAACATATGATCATATATGTACTTGCCAGGCAGAGTTTTCATTTTGGTTTTTAAGAAAGCCATTTATTGCCCTGGCTGGCATGGCTCAATGGATTGAGCGCTGGACTGCAAAGCAAAAGGTCACCAGTTCGATTCGCAGTCAGAGCACATGCCTGGGTTGCAGGCCAGGTCCCCAGTGAGGGGCGTGTGAGAAACAACCACATATTGACGTTTCTCTCCCACTCTTTCTCCCTCCTTTCTCCTCTCTCTAAAAACAAATAAATAAAATCTTTTTTTAAAGAAAAGAAAGCCATTTATTTTAGTGAGAGTTCTATAGGCTCAGAGACATTTCTGTAGCTTGTATTTCTTTTACTTCTGGTGCCTAGAACATTGGTGATTGTTAAATGAGTGAATAAAATTCCAATTAATACTTTAAAATGGAAAAACAAAAACAATTACAAAAAGGAGAGAAGCAGGCAATTATAAACTATGAGATGTTTAATGACACAGGCAGTCATTTAGCAATCCATAATTTTCTGTAAGGGTAGAGCCAATCAAATATGTTTTTTCACTACAGAGAATAAAAGCGTCAAGTCCAAGATAAGTGACTACTGATAAAAATACATTCTTCTTCAACGGCATCGAGTTTTGTACATAAAAATATTCCTTTAAAGTGCTTGAAGAAGTAGTGAAAGCCAGGGCTGGGGCAGGAAAAAGCACTAACTGAGCCTAGAGCATCTTGTGATACCTAAAAATAATGAAGTGCTTAAAAGAAAGAGAACAAAAGGTGAGTGGATGTGAAATGGATAGGGGAGCTAACCTGAAATCTCCCAATAGCCAAAGTCAGAACAATTTGAGCAAAAACATAAATAATGATAGCATTGAATTCTAACCCAAAGACTGAAATAAGTTGCCATGAGTCCAAATTAATATAAATGATTGAACAAATAAATAAGCAAACAAAACGAAAAGACAATACTCCTTCAGAACAATTTCCATTAATAAATATAGGAGAAATGAGAGAAATTAAAAATCACCATTATGACACCACAGTAAAATTGCTGCAACAAGGTCCACCAAAAAATGCTAAAATTAGTTGGTGAAAAATTAAGAAGCATGTATAGCCTTACAGTATCTCACCCAAAATACGTATTAATTAGAAAGGAAAACACAGAAACTCTACAGTGGAGGAATGAAGTGGCCTCCACTTTGATCAAATAATCAAGGTCAACTTCCCAGTAACAAGACATATGGATATCACCTTATCTCCTGCTATGATACACTGAGAAGGGCATCTCCCTTCTGTGTCATCTTACTTCTGTGTCATTCTTCCCCAATATCCACAACCTCAATCTAATTATGAGAAAAAAGAGAAACCCAATTGAGGTGCATTCTATGAAGCACCTGACCAGTGTTCTTCTAGAGTGTCAAGGTCATGAAAGATAAGGAAAGGCAGGAAGTGTCACAGATCAAAGGCAACCAAAGGGTTGTGGCAGCTACATGCAGTATGGGATCCTGGATTGGTACTGGAATAGAATGAGGACATTAGCAGAAAAACTGGTGAAATCCAAATATAGCCTTTTTTTTTTTTAGTAGGTTGCATAGCAATATTATTTTAATTAATGAAGCATGGTTAATATGCCATGTACCATAAAATGTTAGTATTTGGAGAATTTTGGTAAATGGGAAAGTAAAAAATTTGTTCTATCTCCTCAACCCTTTGGTAAGTTTAGAATTAATTCAAAACAAAAAATGTTTTTTAAAGCAGTACCATAAAGGACCTAATTCAGATAGGACTCCTGGGGAAGAAAAGATCTCTGACAGTGAGTTTCTAACAGAGACATGAAATGTGATAAAATATTTCCTTCTCTAATACAAAATATCCATAATGTAATACTTATTTTATAATTCCAAAAATAAATTTGTATTAAAATATTTTATATTAACATTTTAAGTTCCATGGGATTATTACAATAATCGTATGAAGATCTGTAGTGACAATTTTACAGACTGAAATAATACAACCAGAAGGCTGCAAACTGGTATGTGCGAATGAAATGGTAAATGCTTGAGAAATGTCAAAACTTTGAGAATTTTACCTCAGCTACACATTCAATAATCATTTATTCAAAAACCATAGAGTATCCTGAACCCTAATTAGCAACAAGTAGCAGACCCATCACAGTGATAACAAAATTTATGAAATGCAAGAAAAGGAGAAGTTAGACTCTGGCCTGCTGTCCTCTCACCACGCCCTATTCCAGGTCATTTTCTCATTATTCTTCTGTTCCTTTCCATTAATTTATCATTTCCCACTAAAACAGGGCAAATAAATTTAAATATCTGTTGATTAGAAAGCAATGTGCTATAGTCAGGTTATTCAGGGACACGGTGATAACCATAAGGAAGCAATTTCGAAGAGTATCTAACCCAGTGGTTATCAATCCCATCAGAGCCAACACCTCTTTTTATATCAAATATTTAATAATAGCCCTTTTATTACATTGAAATTGATATTCAAAGATAATATAACCAACCCACGTACCACTTCAAATATGTGTACATAATACCATACTGTAATAAAAGGAAGAATGACAGGAAATTAATTCAAAATAAAGTAATATTTACTCCAAAGTGGAGATGCTTGGGTACAACCACACTAAGAAACACAACCAAGTAGTCAGACACTTAAGGCCTACATGAATCGGTGTGACAGCCTCTGCGGCCAACACAGACTGACATAAGAGTATCGACCACTCATATTCCATGAGGAACGTGCTATAGGAACTCCATTTTTGGGTGGCGAGCAACACTTTGAAAAACACCAAAGAAAGCAAGTTAAAATTTTATCCAAATAAGTACATACCGATTCTTGCAAACTATAACATCTGTTAAAATTTTGTACCTATATTTCTTAAAGCCATAAAGAAAATACTTCCGTTACATGTAAAAGGAGTTACTTTCAGCTCAGAAAATTATAAACAGGTTTTGTGCGCCTATATGAATGTTCAGTGCAACATTCTAAAGTTATACTGGATGTAGGACAATTTTTTGTTGTGCGAGGTCCCTTTTTCCCATTTCAGGACATTAGGCATTTCTGATTTTCACCCAATAAAGTGAAGTGATTTCCCCTATCATTCTGACAATTAAAACATCCCCACAAATATCCAAAATACCCCTAGGACATTAAAACTACTGATATAGGCCAGTGCTCACTTAATAGACAGGGAAGTTGAAGCTCAGTGTTGGCACTTTCCCATGATTACAAAGCTAATTAAAGATCGAACTAATGCTAGAACGACATAAGTCTCTTCTCACTATGCTGTGCTGTATGTATCTCTTTCATTCCTTTAGTACTTGGTATTCAATATGTAAATTAGAACTTTCCCGTGTTCCATCAACACTAAATAACAAAAACTGCTGCCTCTCACGAAAACTTTATCTTCTCCCTTGAGATCCATTAGCTGCAAGAGGCAAAGCCATTCTTTCTAGCATTCCCTATGAATCAGCTTTCAGGCCAACTCTCTTATTTCCTTCTTCTCTGTCAGCTCCAAGCCAAGCCTGCTAAAATACTCAGGGATTCTCATCTCAGGCCAGGGAGAAGTTAGAATTATTTTACACCAAATATTTCTAAGCACTGTATATGACCTTTTCTCTACTAGGAAAAAAACAGGTCAAGATCCCTCAGGTTTCTGGTAGCATTCCCTGAGACCTATAGTTTTATGCTCTTTGATCCAACACAATGCAAAACTAGTTCTAATCGTGATAGAAAATTGAAAAGAGAGGATGATCTATGAGGACTTGTGAAGACTGCCTCACAGATGATAACAACGCATGTTGAAATGTCACTGGCTATAGACATGAGTACAGTTTTAGACACAGCCATCTGAGTCACCTTTGGTACATATTGTACTTTCGATAATTAGTTAGACCATGCTTTTGACGTTAATTTGGTCCTTGGTTCTCCAATTAACCTCATATTGATAAAAATGTTTCCCAAAGGAGAACAGGCTTTTGTTATACCAAAAACTTTTTATATATGTTCTATCACTGGACAAAAATTATTGAGTGTATCAGTTTCTTTCTACCACGTTTTAGCATTAAATCCTTTAAGCACAAAGAAATAGATTCTGGGGAAATGCGTTTAATGTTAGCATTCTTTTCATGGACAAAATCCCCAAACAACTTGTCAAACTGAAAAAGAGTCTTTATCCCCAGTGATTCTGTAGTCATCCTCAGACAAAGTAGACACAAATCCTATCTCACATAAAGAATAATTAAAAATATCTAAGTTCATGACGCTATTTCTGAAATACTGTTTCACCATGTGAAATATAATATGTTTCTCAGAGACATATTTTGCTATATTTAAAACCCATCAAAGTTGTGACTTGTTAGGGATTCCAGTTAAATGACTCTTAACAAAAAATAAATTCCAAATTCAAGAAAGATTAATACGTGGTGAAAAGATTCAAAAGGTATTTTGTTCATCAAAGAATAAGTGCTTCAGAAGGTGTTAGAAAGAAATTAGAAGGTTAATTCCCTTTAAAATATAGACTTGAACTAAACAATGAGCACCAAATTCTATCTCTTTTGGGGGGGTTGCTATATTTTACTGATTATGCTATTACAGTTGTCCAATTTTTTTCTACCCTTTATCCCCTCCACCCTGCACCCCATCCCATCATTCCCACACCACTTAGTTCATGTTTATGGGTTGTACATATCAATTCTTTGCTTTCTCAATTTCCTATACTATTCTTAGCCTCCCCCTATTTTTTTCTTTTTGTCAAAATTTTCCCACCACCACTTTCCCCAGTGTCACACATCCCCACCTAATTCTATCTTTTGATTAAGAATATATGAAGTCTGTCCAGATAAAGCCCAACCATTGTTAATATAATGAGAATGGTTTGGCAACATGTATGTAACCTGGCAGCCAAGGAGAATATACTGGGATGCACATGCATGAACAATAATGATTTCACTGTTCTAGTCAGTGGGGGAAGTAGGTACCGTTGAGTGATCATGTGTACTGTGTGGCTGTTGCATTCAAAGTGAGCAAGTAGAGCAACAAATCTGCATACAATTTTGCATTAAGCTTGAACATTCCTCCATGGAAACTATTCAGATGATTTAGAAGACCACAGCTATGGGCAAGTGGTGACTGGCAGCTTCATCACGACAATGTGCCCACTTATGCATCATGTCTCATGCAGAGTTTTTTCATGAAACATCAAATTACCCAGATGGCTCAACCACCCTATAGCCCAGATTTGGTGCCCTGCAACTTGTGCCTTTTCCCAAAACTAAAATCACCTTTGAAAGGGAAGAGATTTCAGACCATAGATGAGATTCAGGAAAATACCACAGGACAGCTCATGGCAATTGGGAGAACTGGTGAGGCCCCCAAGTGGCGATTTTGAAGGGGACTGAGGCATCACTGTCCTATGTACAATGTTTCTTGTATTCTTGTATCTTCTCCAATAAATGTCTCTATTTTTCATGATACCTGGCTGGATACTTTCTGGACAGGCCTTGTTTATGTATATTTATCAATCTGCTAATCGGGAGAAAATGCCTTTTTCAACACATAGCATTTTTTCCTTCCCTTCATTTTTATTTTGTTTTGCATGTTTTTATTATACACACACACCCCTAAAATAAGAATAGTAAGAGCCCAACCCAATTCTTTATCTCTAAAACATAAACTCATTAAAGCGTTTCTTTACCTACTGTATAGAAGTATTGTCTAGGAATTTAAGAAAGATATACTTGACTATATTCAGCTTGAATAAGAGATATGTGCTAGGTATTAGGAACAATAAAATATCTAATATAAAATTCCTGCCCAGTGATGCTGAATGAAGATATGCTCTAAGTTAGGTCTCTGATTAACACTGAATTTCACAGGGTAGTTTCATCTAACCCTGCAGCCATGTCCATCTAGACCCCCAACAGGCACATGCACACCTGAGCTCTGCCGTTGGTGAGAATGTGGGCTGGACCCACCACAGTAGCTCTCCAGTCACTACCTGGGATTTATTTTAAAGCCTGCGCATACAAACTCACTCCCTGCTTCCTCCTTCCCACCTCGGTCCCCTCCCTCCCCAGGGACTGGGAAGGCAAATGAGACAAAACCCTGCCCACATGGAATTTTAATACCATAGCGATCTATTCCTCTTCAGGGGAGTTTATTATTTAATTACTGTTGGGACTTACAGAAAACATACATGGTGTTAGCACCAAGAACAACTTTAAACTAGTATAAGCTTTTATTCCTGTTTATGACTAGCTTTTATTCTTTGACATATTTTTCAAACTGACAGTAAATTAAACAATCTTTCATTGTGACCATCTGAAATTTTTTTTGAGTGTGACTAACCATGAACACATATGGTGCCTCTGTTGCTATTCTAACCGAAATTGCACTTTGGGGGAAAACCCAGGAACGGCTCTCATCCTGTTTTCCAGGTGACATGCAATGGCCGAGGGGATGAATGTCTACCTTTGCCTCCTGGGAGAAATCTCACTGTCTCAATGGACTTGCCCTGTGTCTTTTCACCACTGATGAAGTCCAGGAAGCATTATAATACGATGCTTTGGTCTGAAGATTGATCTGTTAGTTATTATTTAACTCTCTAATGCAGGGGTATCCAACCCATGACCCACAGGCCTCACATGGCCCACGATGACTGTGAATGAGGCCCAACATGAAATCATAAATTTACTTAAAACCTTTCTTTTTTGGCTCATCAGTTTTCGTTAGTGTTTGTGTATTTCATGTGTGGTCCAAGACAACTCTTCTGCCTCCAGGGTGGCCCGGAGACACCGAAAGGATGGTATCATTTGGCAATGCTCTTTAGGTACATGCTTGGGGATATTCTGCTAATGAAATGCACCCTCTTGTAAAATATCAGAACTAGGAAGCCCAACCACTAGTTTTATTAATTAGTGATGCCTACCAAATTGTGCTGAGGTACACACAAACTATGAAATCCAAACTTCAGCTGACTAGGATGAAAGTGTCCTTTAAAACAAGAAAAGAGAAAAAAAGAAGCAGGCCTATACCAGCAGTTAGAATAAAAAGCAGAGCTTGCTTAACTGGAAAATAGATGTCACTAGTAATCATGAAAATACATTTATTTTTTAAACCAATATATATAGTACAACATGTATCCCGAAAAGTGATTTTTAAAAGCATATTGCTAAGCTGCATTGTGCTGTTAAATAAGCATTTGTACACCAACACTGTGTCAAGTAACTATAAGAGTGTAAAATCAGTTAATGAAGCTTCAAAAAGAATTGACCTGGGAATACTGCAGGAAAGCAAAGAAAACAAGCTGTTTTTCATCTACTTAAGCAATTCAGTGACTGCATCTTGATTACCAAGCCAAAGTTAGTACAGCGTTTCTGTAAAATCTGATTAGCCTGAAGCTCTTTTAGTAAAAAACATGGAATATCTTTTCATTGTTGCTATCAGAATTTTATGGGATGGCTCATAATAGAAATCCCACTCTGCATTTTAATGAAAAGTGTGACCTTGGTTTACAAAACTAAAACAAAAATTAGAGGAAGGAGATACCAATCTTATCTCTTTTAGTGAAAGCCAGAGATTGTATTAACAATACCTCAGGTACCTACCTGTTCATAACTAGAGGGTAGGGAATCTACTGATGGCAACATTTTTCTTCCAAGGTTCATGTGTTTATTTGCTTGGTTGCTTTTGGGCCTGCTGGCCTCATTATTCTAAGGTAAGAAATTATCCACTCATAGTTACTTTAATCTTAAGGTTTATTTGTCTGTTTTGTAACTTTCCTATCTCATGCCCTAAACACTTACCTTTTCAGTTCTCCAAACAAATTCTTCCTGTGTTTTATAATTCCTTTCCTAGGAGTTGAGGAATTAAGGATATTACATCAACAAGTAATATGCCTGAGCAGTTCCCCATAAGAAGACACTAAAAACATATGTTTCATAGATTTATAAAACCTGAGAAAGAAAAGGAACTTTAAGATTATTAAAGTCTCCAACCACTTTCTGAGCATCCTGCTAATGTTCACCAAGTGTCTAACCTTAGAACACCTGCGATGACATTGCCTCACCACTTCTAAATCACAGCCCAGCCATGACAAAATGTGACTCCCAGGTCTTCTACCTAATGATCCTAGTTACACACCTTGGAGCCCTTCCTCGAAAGAAAACAAGAAAAAAGAAAAAAGATCAATTTATTCTTTCCCATCAGGCCTTCAAATATTTTTTATTATTTTTTGCAAATTTTATTGATTATGCTATAACAGTCGTCTCATTTTTTTCTCCCCTTTACCCCCTCCAACCTGCACCTCATCCCATCATCCTCACGTCAACATTTTCATGCCACCACTTTCCCCAGCCCCAACCCTCCCCACTCCCACCCTCCATCCTTCCCCCACTTGGCTTTGTTGATGGGTCCTTTATGCATGTTCCTTGATGACCCTACTCCTCCTTTTCCCCTGTTACCCCCTACCTCCTTCCCTCTGGTTATTGTCAGTTTGTTTTTTATTTCAATGTTGCTGGTTATATTTTGCTTGCTTGTTTATTTTGTTGATTAGATTCCACTTGTATGTGAGATCATGTGGTATCTGTCTTTCACCACCTGACTTATTTCACTTAGCATAATGCTCTCCAGTTCCAACCATGCTGTTGTGAAGGGTAGTAGCTCTTTCTTTCTTTCTGCTGCGTAGTATTCCATTGTGTAAATGTACCATAGTTTTTTGATCCACTCATTTACTATTGGGCACTTAGGCTGCTTCCAGTTCTTGGCTATTGTAAATTGTGCTGCTATAAACATTGGGGTGCCTAAGTTCTTTTGAATTGGTGTTTCAAGATTCTTAGGGTATACCCAACAACTGGACAGGAAAAAAAAGCCAGGGTAGCAATGCTTATATGAGACAAAATAGACTTCAGAACAAAGGCCATAAAAAGAGACACAAAAGGACACTTCATAATACTCAATGGAAGCATCCATCAAGACATAAACATTATAAACCTATATGTGCCCAACATAGGAACACCCAAATATGTAAGGAAAATCCTGGAGGACTTCAAGAAAGATATAGACAGCAACACACTTATAGTAGGGGATTTTAATACCCCACTGTAAATGATGGATAGATCTTCCAAACAAAATATCAACAAAGATATCATGGAACTGAATGACGCCTTAGATCAAATGGACCTAACTGATATATATAGAACATTTCATCCCAAAGAAGCAAGCTATACATTCTTTTCAAATGCACATGGAACATTTTCAAAGATAGACCACATGATAGGACACAAAACAAGCCTCATCAAATTTAAGAAAATTGAACTCATATCAAGCATTTTCTCAGAACACAAGGGTTTAAAACCAGAAAGCAACCTCAAGGAAAAAACTCAAAAACATTCAAACTCCTGGAGACGGAATAGCATGCTATTAAACAATGAATGGGTCAATAATGAGGTCAAAGAATAAATCAAAGAGTTTCTAGAAACAAATGAAAATGAACATACAACAGTCCAGAACCTAAGGTACACAGAGAAGGCAGTCTTGAGAGGGAAGTTCATAGCAATACAGGCAAACCTAAAAAAAATAGAAACATTTCTAAGAAACGACCTAACCCTACATCTATAAGAATTGGAGAAACAACAAAAAAACAAAGCCCAGAGAGAGCAGAAGGAAGGAAATAATCAAGATGAGAGCATAATTGAATGACATAGAGACTAAAAGAACACTCCAAAATATCAATAAATCCAGGAGCTTGTTCTTTGAAAAAATAAACAAAATCAACAAGCCTTTAACCAGACTCATCAAGAAAAAAAGGGAGAGGACACAAATAAATATGATCAGAAATTAAAGAGGAAAAATTACAACTGATACCACAGAAATACAAAGAGTTGTAAGAAATTACTATGAACAACTATATGCCACGAAATTTGAAAACCGGGTGAAATAGATAAATTTCTAGAAAAATATAATCTTCCAAAACTGAATGAAGAAGAAGCAGAAAGCCTGAACAGACCAATAACAGCCAGTGAAACTGAAGCAGTAATCAAAAAACTCCACACACACAACAGCCCCGGACCAGATGGTTTCTCAGGAGAATTTTACAAAACATTTCAGGAAGAGCTAACCCCTGTCCTTCTCAAACTATTCCAAAAAATCCAAGAAGGAAGGCTCCCAAACTCTATGAGGCCAGCATCATCCTAATCCCAAAACCAGATAAAGACACAAGAAAGAAAGAAAACTACAGGCCAATATCACTGATGAACATAGACACTAAAATCCTCAAGAAAAGATTGGCAAACCCCATCCAGCAATACATTAAAAAGATCATACACCATAATCAAGTGGGATTCACCCTAGAGATGCAAGGATGGTACAATATTTGCAAATCAATAAATGTAAGACATTACAAAAACCAAAGGAAAGACAAAAAAATCACATGATCATATCAGTTGATGAAGAGGAAGCATTTGATAAGGTACAGTACCATTTATGACAAAAACACTCAGCAAAGTGGGCATAAAGGGGGCACACCTCAGCATAATAAAGACTATATACGAGAAACCTACATCCAACATTATACTGAACAAGCAATATTACTTATATTTAGTATGCTCTCCATTGTGCTAAATATGTCTGTTTCCTTCTATATTTATATTGATAGGATTTCAAATGCCTACATCTGACCATCCACCTCTTTGGGGATCAACTAGAATTTAGAACCTGGACTGAGCCAGAGACAGTAGTAACCTACCCTAAGCAGGTAAATGTAGGCAAGTTCTGAGCCACCAAATCTTTCAAGGAAAACTAAGAATCTAAGCCCATGACCACCAATACCAGTAACTCCAGAATCACATGAACAGGATTAGTAACAAAAATCAGAGCCTAGAGTTTATGGCCAGGAAGACACAAGAGCAGATTGGAAACACCCAGGAGATGATCTAAAATGTGCTACAGTATTTGGGGTTCACTTTTATCAGTTAGCTATTGAGCGGGCATGCAGAAAGCCGGATAAAACTCTCCACATTAAAAAGAAAGATATGCATCCCAGGGCACTCCTACAAGTGATAAAGACTTTATTCACAGCTAGCAGTCTAATATCCCAAAGGTGACAAGTACATGTTATAACCCCTTGCACTGCAATGTAATATGATACATGATAGTGCATGAATAAAAATAAACCATTCAAATGATGAACATTAAGTCACAGTTTATCTTCTGTGATAATGAAAATACTGCAAAGTTTTTAAACAACATAAAATCTTAAAACATTAATGAACTAGAATGCATCCTGTAGAGAGAACCTGCTCTACCTCATCAGACTGTGCCAAAGTAACTTTATTTGTAATAGCCAAAACCTGGAAATAAACAAACAAATTGTAGTATAACCATATAATATATACCATTCAGAAAAAAAAAAAAGAGAATGAACACATGTATTAAGTTCAGCAAAAAAAAAAAAAAAGCAAAATATAAAAGAGTATATATTGTATGACTCCAGTTATAGAAAATTATAGAAAAGGCTAATCTAAACTGCAGTGACAGGAGGCAGATCACTGGTTGCCTAGGTCCAGGGGAGAGGAGGTGAAGTAACTTCACCAGGGCGTGAGGACTTTTTGGGTTGATTAAAATGTTCTATATATTGATCATGATGGAGGTTACATGAGAGGATACATTTGTCAAAATTCATTAAACTCTACATTTAAAATAGGTACATTTTATCATATAAATTATACCTCATGAAGGTTGATTTTTATTAAGAAAAAGTATTAGAAAACCAGTGAGACAACTCTTAAACCCCCTACCCTCACTGAGGGTAAGAAAGGCCAAAAGTAAAGATAGCTCTATGAAAAAAAAGGTTTTAAAAAAACTCTTTGGGTGGGATATACCCCAACCTTCCTAAAAACTGAGAGAAGGTGGGTCTTTCCCTGCCTTAATCTAGTGAAAAAGTTTCAAAAGGACTACTCAAAAAATCCTAATCGCTGCTCTTTTGGAGTTGGAGAGAGGCTGAATTTTGCGTGCCTCACACTTGAGAAATTGAAGAAGGCCAGGAACTTTGATGGCAGGGCAAAAGTGAGATAGCAATGTGGTGACTTATCCTGCTTACCTAGAAGGCATCAGAACAAAAGGTTCTAGAGGGTCTTCTGGGACTCATGTGCAAGAGAATGCTAAAGGGGGGTCATTTTAGGCTTTGTCTAAGAGGGTGGGCTGGAAAGATAATGGGTCCGCAGCAGAAAGTAGCTCAATATAAATGATTGAATTCCCCGGGGCTAAAGGAGATGCTGTAAGAGGCGAGGTGCAATGAAGAGGCAGCGTCCCTTGTCAGGGTAACTCTAGATCAGGGGTGTCCAGAGTCTTATGAACAATCTCTAAAAAAGCTACAAATACCATATTTTGACATGCATAATGGGCACTTTTTTGCAAAAATTTTTGAGGAAAAAATAAGGATGTGCATTATACATAGGTAGTACTAATTCCATATCCACATAAATGTTTTTAACTCTTTTATTTATGTTATGCATTAAAAGTGTAACTCTAGAAAGCAACAATGATATCCATAAGCAAAATAATACCCTGGAATATGATATTCCGTTTTGTTTCTAAATATAAATAAATAAATACACTGAATTAAAAACTTAAAATGAAAGATTTTTTTTTCCTGAATGTTTGGGCCAAAAGCATGGTGCACGCTATACACAGCAAGATTCGGCACGACCCACAGCGGAGAGAGTCATACTTAAGCATCTCCCAAGCTCAACGAACACGAAGGCAGTTTGTATAGCACCAGGGGAGGAAAAACTCCCCTGCCCTATTTCCCAGCGTCTCTCACCCCTCCAATCCACCGCAGTCCCAAAGCAGTCGGAAACCATGGTTAGCAGGCCAGGAGAGAGTAAACACACAAGGCCTGGACAGAGAGAGGTGACTGTCAATATACTCTCTTTCTAACTGCATGCAGCAAGCCTGCAGCAAGTTTGAGCTCAGGACAGAAGTTTTCACTTTAAATCAGTCTTGAAGTTTTGACAACCGTATGGGATTAGGCAATTTAATTTCCGGACCAATACAATTTGTATTATATTAAAAAAAAAACAAAAAAAAAACCCAGAAAATTTGAGCATCTCCCTAACGTTGGACAGTTGCAGGAAAAGAAATATTTCCACTGAATAGATTTTAAAGGGGTAAGGAAGACAAAAGTAAAATTGCTGCTATGGACTAAATGTGTCCCCACTAAATTCCTATATTGAAAACTAACACCCAGTGTGATAGGTTAGAAAATGGGGCCTTTGGGATATGAATAGGTTATGACAGCAGAGGCCTCATGAATACAATTAGTGCCCTTATAAGAAAGACTCCTGAGAGACACTTTTCCCCTTTCCCCAGGTGAGGGCACAGTGAAAAGATAGCCATCTGTGAGCCGATAAACCAGCTCTTACCAGATCCCAAATCTGCCGGCCCCTCGATCTCATATTCTCATCTCCAGAACCATGAGAAATAAATTTCTGTTGCTTTTAAGCTATTCTATGGTTCTCTGTTACAGCAGCCCAAGCAGATTAAGACCATTGCTATCTCATGATTTGCGCGTATTCAAAATAACAGTTACACTGATTAGTAGGTGCCACGGTGAGCAGGGCCTGTGTTAGGCAGAGCCACCAACACATTTGAATTCCATGAGGGGCTCACACAGAGATGGGGCATGAAAGCTCCCCCCGAGGCTGGGCAGCACGGCAGCCCTGATGCCAGGAGCTTTGCAGGCTGGCTCTCTCAACAGTCTGAGAGGGAGGTAAAAAGTTTCATACTCTTCACAAAAACATGTACCTGCATTTCAACCCCACGTTTGCATGAAGGTTAATGAATTTCAAGAATTAAAGCTCTTCCCTCAAATTTGAGCAAGTTAAATAACATCAGTCATGATAAGGTATTGTTGCTATAGTTATGAACATATAAAATTTTATTTGTTTTACATATTGTTATAATAAAGAAGTGTTCTGCATTCAAAAAACAAAAAACAAAAAAACCCACACAACTCGGCCCTTATTTAATCTTTTACATATTCAAGGCTAAGCACTGGGTCTCCCAATTCTTAGATGAGTGTTCTGTCAAATAGTTTAACCTGGTCATTTCTGCTTTCTAAAAGTCAAGAGGCCTTTGTCTACTGCACATAATATTCAGTAACTCACTGTTGAATGAGGCCATGAGTGGATCAGTCCCATTAGTCAGATGGTACTCAGCTCTAATGCCACCGTTCAGTGGAGATTTTCTAGCTCTTGTGATATTTACTCAACTTTCATTGAGTTTTACTGCTAAATCTGAGTATACGAAGAGATAAAACAATATTATATTTGCCAGCTATTGAGCACCAATGTTTTTACAGATGTTACTTTCATGTGTAAAAATATTCTGTTCTAATTTTTCCAAGTAAAAATAAACAAATAAAAATGTTCAGCAATACAGATTTATTCGTTTAACAACCATTTATTGAATATCCATTCAAACCTATTTGCTCAACACACACTGGCTTAAGCCGCAAGTGAAACTATTGACCTAAGTGACTGAACAAGCCTCAAGTAGAAGAGCTTTTAGTTCTGGCTTATTAAAACCACCAGGGCCAGGTTTTTCTTGCCCTCTTGCCAAACCCAAGCTTTGTTTCCTCTGCTGAGGTCTCTTCTCAGGCAGCCTCTTCTCCAGGGGTCATAATGTGCCTATAGAAGTTCCCTGTGATATAAACTTTCAGGTCAAAGTCTACAGGCAAAGTTTAAACCTGCTTCTCTAATAATTTTTTTTTTTATCCCAGCATGTAGTGTCTATGTTTTAAGCTTCAACAACACCATTCCCCTGCTAAATGAGAATCTGACCTTTGGTCAACTGTCTAGCTCTCTTCCCCTAGAAATCTGGCAAGGCTCAAGGGTGAACTATATTGCTGGACAACATCTCTTACAATAAAAAGGATCCTTCATTAGTAAACTGCGCCAGGGCTTGGGGAAGTATAAATCAACTAAAGAGTTGATGAGCTTGCCATGCTTCGGGCTCCCCTGAGTACGGTGACTCTTCTAACTGATATTTCCCTTGCAGAGACCCTGGAATCTAAGCCTGTGGATTTGTTACAAAAGATATTGGCTGTTATTGGGCAAATCTTCTTCAGCTGTGCAACATAGACCTCGTTTTCTTGCACCTGGGCTGCTGTACGGGACTGCTGCAAAAACTCTTGCAAATACAGATAATGCCACAGGCAAGCTCCTCTCCTCTAGCTATCCTCTCCTCTCCTATAGCTCTCTGTGTAAACTAGTATCAGGGGTAACATATGGAAGGGAGTTTGAAAGTCTAGCATAGCCGTGAAGACCCGTTGGTAGGTGTTGCAGTGCCTATCTCTGAACCGGTAACAGTAATGAGAGGAACAGAAATGGCTGATTGGAATAACCTGAAATTACATGCTCTCTCTCTGGAACAGGGGGGTGTTGAGCTACTTCACTATAAGTGCACAGACCTGAGAGCAGAGCAGGAGTGTTTTCCCTGGAGTTCTTTCCCCAAAACCAATCAAATGCCCAGCAGCCAAAATAATAAATATTTACTGTGCAATTGACTCCTTCCTACACTCTGTATCAAAGCACAAAGGATTCAAAGTCTTACCCTAGCCAAATGACAAATAATCATACATTGGGAACCTATGAGTATGCCTGCAAATACTCAAAAAAAAAATTACACATACTAAAATTTTAAGATGCTAAAAGTCTACAATAGGTAACTGGTAGTAGCTCTTTAAAAATGGTAATCTACAACTAAACTTCCGCCTACTTATTCAGGGGTCCCATCAAAGGACACAGCAGTTACCAAAATCCCCTGATATGTTTGTTAAAATGCCAATTGCTTTCCTTACAAACTGTTTAAAGAAAAAACATGAAATTAATTTACATTCAAGAGGCAGTTAAAACACCATTAAAAGCAAAGACTCTAAATGAAGAATATGAAGACTACTGACTCAAACTGATGATTTTGTGCAAAGTTAAGTTACATCTGTTTCTCTATTTGTGCGTATGGAAAATGAGGATGACACCTCCCTCACTGGATTATTTTCAGAAGTAAATGAGTAAAAATATGAGTGAAACGCAGCGGTGCCGGGCACACAGGAAGAAGCAGCAAGCCTCTAATATCATCATCATCATCATCATCCCAGGAATTTAAAAGTCTGATGTATATAATCGGCATCTCAACCTGACATTTTTTCTTACTTGCAATCACCCTCATGAAGTAATAAAATTTTGTGACTTTGGGGAAAACAGGCATCTAGTAAGATAGAAAGCTTTATTTAAATCAAATTTAAAAGGTGATTAAGTTGTAACATGATACACAGAAATGTGATTCTAAAGAATGTCAGCTACTTGTGCAAATAAATACTCCTATGCTCTGAAATTTAGGGACTTGGGAGGAGTCTTAGGGATTGATCCCTAGTAAATATATCAAGTTTCTGGCAAAACTGAGTCTGCAAATATGAACCAGGAATGAACCTGGGTTGCACAGGGTAAGTTCCATGTCATTTCAGGAAACAACACTGCAGGGCTCATTATGTGCGAAGCAGTGTCCTTGAAAAGCTTGCAGCCTAGTGGGTGAGAAAGACCCATAAAGAAGCGAAAGCAATGCAATGTGCTAAGTTCTGTGTAGGGCATACGCTGGGTGTTCGCTTCCCACTGAGGAAGGGGTTAAAACCTGAGATGCCTTTTAGATTAAATTCACTCCTTCACACTTCAGTAGCTCCTCTGTGCCTGTCTGTAAGAACACAAAATGGTAAAATATCAGCCCTTCCCACTGCTCAGACAGGCCCATGTGAGCATCCAGAAGTTAATGTACATTAAGTCACTGGGCTTTTCTGAAATAAGTTACTGTAGAAAATCCCTAGAGACTGTCACTGAGCTGATCATGGCTTCCTGCAATTTTCTTTTCTCTTTATCAAAGCAAACTGTTAAGAGTACAAACACGGCATTGCTATTATTTCGGAAGCCTAACGAAGCTGAATACCACCCAGATACGTAACAGCCCACAAAATGGGAACCTATCATCTATTCTGATGGGGGCGGGGAGAGAGAGAAAAAGAGAAAGAGCCCGACTTTCTAAATTTTTTTCTATTGCCAGCACGAAGACAAAAGATTTCTGTAAGGTCGTCGTGTTTCTAAAAAGAAGAAAATAAGTAATAGGGATAAGAATACAAAAGAATTTTGGAACCGAAAGTGAATTTAAAGATTATCTAATCCACCTCTATTTCATGAATATCCGCAGAGATTAAACAGCTCTCCTAAATTAATGGAAGAACCAGGCATAGCAATCAAGTCTAAAACTCACCCCACTACAGAAAGCAAAGCCCACAATTATTTTAAAGTCTCCCACTGTATTGCTAGTATGAAACTTTCCATGGTTCAAATTCACAAGTTAAAGAGGTTTCTGTGTCCAAGACTAGGAATCTACCATTTTTAACATTACTCCTATAGAAAAAAAAATATTTCTACATTTCAAGGGATCTCACTAACAAATAAAATTTCCCAAACACAACCCTCTTTTTAATTCCTTTTTTGTGTGTTCATCACGCAGCTGGTGATCCCCATGCTCACTCTGGCTGGTGACGTACTACCTCCCCCTTTTTTTTGCCCGTTTGACACACTGTCTACTTTATTATCTTTTAATGTTTTTGCTCAATAATTACCCTGAAGGTAAATATTGGAAGCTTTCTAGGTAGTATCAGCATAAATTTGACATCGAGTAAGAACTGTCCTGAGAGAGACACATTATAAAGTAAGAATGTTGAAATGCTTACATGTTGTACAATTTCAGGTTTTCCTCCTAAAACCTTCATACTCTACATTTTTACCAATTGACATAAAAGTTGACACTTTTTCTCTTTGAAACAAAAATTTTTAAGTTTTCTCAATTTCATGATGGTTCACCCCACTAAAAATTCGGAAGGATTTAACTGTGAGAGAGGCACAGCTCGAAATGCCTCATAAACTGAAACTATTGTCAGCGTACTCACTGTCATATTTTCTTCACCCACCTTAATGGCAAAAGCTTTTGATACTCAGCAATGTGTTTAGCTGCCTAATGGAAAATAACAAACTGAAAAACAGGAATATTTGGAAGTCACCTTGCAGAATTACTTTCCTGAACTTGAACTGAAATTCGGTAAAGGTAACCACAGTATAGATCCATCAAGTATGTTATTTTCGGCTCTATTTTAATCTACCTTCAAGAAAGGATTAATTGTTTTCACTTTAGTAAAACTTAAAATACTTTTGGTCCATTACCCAGGTAGATGTGAGACAGGAAAGTGCCTTTTATACTCACTGCTGGCATTATAATAGACATTTTATTGTGCCCATTATCTGAGGCCTATTCCAGTTTTCACTGCTGTGATGCTTACTATCTCTTCCGAATATTTTACAAGAAGTCTGAGCTATGCAGAGGGACTGAAGCCGATGAAATTGGAAATCGTCATTTTTAATGCTTTCATCAACAAGGCCATTCAATCTTCTCTACATTTGTTTGAAAGCTTGGCATCAGAAACAGGGAGAGTGGGAGCTAATCCAGAGCTGAAGGTATTAAAACAAGTATAACAGAAGGAACAGGGACAAAGGCATAGAGGACACGGTGAGAAAGTGGTCAGGGCTCAGCCTGAGAAGGGAAGGTGGTGAAGCCAGGGAGGAAAGAAGAAACTCGGAAAATACAGGGTGGTTGAAGGGAGGGAAAACCTGATAAAATTTCAGAATGTCGAGTCTCAGTAAGGAAGAAAGAGAGGTGGAGAGATGATTGGTCAGGCTGACACTTCAGAGTTTTAATATTTTACAGGAAGAGCAGCCCTAGATGAGGGCAAAGTCAAGCGGAGACTTGGGAGAAGGGGGAGATAAAACAGAAGGGAGGTGAAGATCACCGATGTCAACAGGTCATGGAATGGTGAAGCTATGTGTCAGATGATTATTGTCGGGAGACAGTTCTCCGTGGGTCTCTCACATTTCTGCATGTATTGTGAGTTATGCACTAACTACTGTTAATCCTGGACAATCTTTTCGAGGATTTTTACACGATGACCAGCCTCAGAAGGCAGAGATGGTGTCTCTCTCCGGAGCGGACCACAAGCATGTGCCTATCACCTAATTCACTTCGCTGTGAGAATTGGGGGAAATGTGAACATTCCGGCTAGTGTTCGTGCTGTCAGTGATAAACAGCCCTATTTCTGACTCAGTGGTTTCATGTCTTTACCAGCGGCCATGAAGCTTATGAGCTTGCCAGTAGGGTAAAATCTCAAACCCTTTGTATTCCTCATAGTTTTGACAATGAGGATGGAGTGCAATGGGCTTTTGGAAGAAAAATGAGGGAATTTAACAAAATATGAAGTCAGTCTGTGGAAACCAGAAGAAAACAAGTTGACCAAATTGTATGGTCTACAGACAGTTAATATTCCTCCAATGTATTGTTTAGTAAGGGAGAAAAAATGGGACAGCTCAAAGACAGCTGTCCGAACAATGCACTGGCTGTCACTGGTTCTACTTTGGGTAGGACGACTTTCTCGCCAATCAACTAGCCTGAGCTTTGTCCCATTGTAACCACTGTCATCACGTTTATCCTGGTGTTTTAGGGAAACGGAATCTTTTATAATGGACAGAAATCATGCTGGGCAACATCCCTGAAAAGATGATCTGGAAGAAAGGAACACGGTGCATCATTCTTAATACAAGCTAAAATACAGGAGACACATGTAGAATTGTCATACAACATCTCCACTCACTCCTAGAACACGTTGGCTTCTGATGAAATGTCCCATTAATACACCACTCTATCAGTCACTAATTAGTGAAGGGGACAAAATACTTTCAATTTGCCTAATAAAGCATTTAATTAAGGCTACTATCAATGGAACTTCAAGCAGTATTGATCTTGACTGTGGTCCCCTCAGGGCTCCAAACCAAGTCAACTAAAGAAATCTGATAAGCCAGGAGAGCCTACCTTGGAAAGCTAGGTAGCTTTTTCTCTAAGGCCCTGCATTGACGTTTCCACTTGCCCTGAAGCACTAATCCATGTAACAGCTGAATGTATTAGTGCTTAACCAGACTGTGCTCTGGCCCACAAGGAAGAGGTCTAGGACAAATTTTCTCATCCAAAACAGCCTTGACCAGTGAGTTCGAGCTGACCTGAATGCTTTCCAGGGTCGCCAAAATGGTGTCGTTGATCCTTTCCGTTAAGGCCATAAACTAGTTTCTTATCAGCTTTTCTAATGGATAACTCAAGTTGCAGGGGAAACTGCCCACAAAGCAGATATACATCAGTAGCTTCCTCACCGAGCTCCCTAGCGTAACCATGGGTAGTTTCATTTAAGAGAGACCTCCACAGTTGTCTGAGGCCTACACAATCCACAGGTGTTTCCTCAAACACTTTCAGGTTTCTATTAACACCCCTGAGAAGTAAGTCACCGTGACTGGGGACATCATAATGTAATCAAATAGTATGTACTCTTGTGTAAAGCTTCTTTTACTCAGCATGATATTTTTGAGATTCATCCACATGGTCACATAACAATGAGCTGTCCCTTTTTATTGTTAAGTAGCATTCCATTATATTGCTATTCTTCAGTTTGTTTACCTGTGCTTTTTCCAGTGTATGGTGTTATGAATACAGCTGCTGTAAAGGTGTCTGGAAGTCTTTTTGTGGACATAAGTTTTTATTTCTCCTGGGAAGATACCTAAGGGTAAGAATTGCCACATCATAGGGCAGGTGCATATTTACTTTTAAGAGGAAGTGTCAGACCTTTTTCCAAAGCAGCTGTACCATTTCCCCTGCCATCGAGGTAGGTGAAAGTTCTAGTTACTCCACATCCTTACCAACATTCCGTATTACCAGTCTTTTTAGTTTGTATCTATTCTGGTAATTGTGTCTTAGTATCTCATTAGCAATTTTGTCTTAAAGTTTGTTTGTTTCAACCATCATTAGAATGTAATGAATTTAAACATCAGAGTAAAAATTTTAAACTAATGCAAAAGTATTACATACAGCTATAAGCCCTTTCCACAAACACCACAATCTTGTGTAGTATTGGATTCTAGAAGCAGATCAATGGGCATGGAACGCCCGGAATCTGGGCAGAACAACATTCAAATCTCAGCTTTGTGACTTAGTAATTTGGGGGTCTTTTTTAACATATTATAAAACCCTCTGATTCTCAGATTCCTGATAAAGTTGTAAGAAAAAGTGTCTAAAAACTATGTAAAACATTAGGCACAGAATTACAGTTAAGATACATTATTTGGAATGAGGCGACCTGAGCTCATTAGCAAATTATACTTAACTTCTTAACCTTGCAAATTAACTTTTCAAACTATCTGTTTCTTCGACTGCCAAATGGGAAAACAAGCCCATTCACAGAGAATGTTTGGCATGGCATCAGGAACAGGCAAGAGTAACCAACACTTCTAGAAAAGTTACTGCGTGCTACGTTTAACAACTTACACAGATCATTTCATTCAAGCCTCACCACAAATTTCTTGTTTATGAGGCATGGACGTTATTATCTTTGTTTAGCAAAGGCTTTGAAAGGTCTTGTAACTTGCTCCAGCATTCAGAACAAGTAGCCAGACTCTGGAGACTGGGTACATACCTTCTCCACAAAAAAATGAAAAGTGAAAGCAAGTTTTAGTCATTATTTATTATATTGCTAGCTTCTATCTCCCTCCATTACCCATTTTCCTTAATACATTTCAAGAAGATAAAAGAATTTTTGATTCAAAGATTGATTCCTTGGAAGAAAATCTAATCTCATTTAAATATAATTTATACATATATGTATAGTTCTGTATACACAAGGTCTGTCCAGAAAAAGTTCAGCCATTGTTGACATAACAAGAATGGTTTAGGTGACATCAATGTAACCTGACAGCCAAGGAGTGTGGACTGGAATGCACATGTATGAACAATGAAGACTTCATTCTACTAGTCAGTGGGGGTGGAAGACACTGTTGAGGGAGCATGTGTACTGTGTGGCCACTGCATACAAAATTACTGTGCAAGCACAGCAATGAATCTGCATCAGATTTTGCCTTAAGCTTGAACATTCCTCCATGCAAACTATTCAGATGATTCAGAAGGCCCCAGCTCTGGGCAACTGGTGATTGGCAGCTTCATCGCGACAACACCCTTGCTTATGCATTACATCTCATGCAGAGTTTTTTGGTGAAACATCAAATCACCCAGGTGACTCAGCCCCACTACAGCCCAGATTTGGCACCCTGCAACTTCTGGTTTTTCCCAAAACTAAAATCACTTTTGAAAGGGGAGAGATTTCAGACCATCAATGAGACTAATGAAAATACTACAGGGCAGATAAAGGTGATTGGGAAAACCATGTGAGGTCCCAAGGTGCCTACTTTGAAGGAGACTAAGATATCATTGTTCTATGTACAACGTTCCTTGTTTCTTGTATCTTCTTCAATAAATGTCTCTTTTTTTCATATTATGTGGCTGGATACCTTTTGGATAGATCATATATATATATAATATATGTAATATACATATTATATATATATTAAAATCTAATCTTTTCTGGCAACAAGATAGAAGGCTACAAATTATTTTCCACTGCCCCCTAGTAACCAATAGTACATATTTTGGAGATAACTTACTCAAATTATGATCAACCCTTACAATGAACAAACTTCTAAGAGTATCTCTACCCTAATTGACCTGCCAACAAACACAAAGCAAAAAGTTCTGTCAGTAAGATGAATTGGTGAAACAAAAGGTGCAGGTGGCTGAGGGTTTGTGATGACTTGGCTGGTGGGTACCAACAGCAGCCTGGTGGGGTGGTCACTACGTAATTTCAAGGACCTGCAAATAGGAGGTGCTTCTTCCAAAACTGAGTTCTTCAACCTTCCTTTTGGAAATACATACAGACAGGCCATCAATAGCTCCTCTACCATTCCCACTATTACTGGATGTGAATATCATTCTTACCAAGAGGCACCAACCACCACGTGCACTTATCAGTGGAACATCTCTTTATAGCACATAAAGTGAAACACGAAATAGGATCTAAGCAAGAATGACACCAGGGGAAAAACACACAGTTTGCCACAGTGCACAGTCACTTAATCCCTTAGAAAGAATTGCAGTTCATTCTTATTCTGTAATCCATCAGAATGGTCTGCAAACCATTTAAGCTCAGTTACGCACTAATGATTACAGAAAGTGCCATACACAAAATAAGCTTTCATATTAAAAAGTCTGGGAAGTTATCTCTCTGCTATCTTCATGCTTTTTGATGAAGAAAATGATCACATGAAACATCAATCAACAGCTGGAGCCAAATGAAAGAACCTTAAATAACCATTTATAAATAAATTAATCAAACTGGCTGGGGATGAAGAAGTAACTTATTTAAAGTTCCAAGGTTTTTACCTATGAGTGCCTGATCATGCTGTGGCTAATGATATGAAAAGATTCCCAGCTTGTATGTTATTACAGAAATAAGGATGTCACTCCAAGGTTAACCCTATTTGAATTTATTGATGATAGTCTTCAGTGTGCAAGGATAAAGTGGTTGAATTCTTTAACTGAGACTCTTACAAGCAAAATCTTGATGAAACATTGAATGAGGAAAACTAATAAAATGAGAAAAGAAGAGCAGCTGTTAACAAATTGTGGCCCTTGTCTTTTGAGAAAAAGAAATCATCCCACTATTTAAAGAGCATTAGGAACGCCTTTGCTGAACTGAAGCAACAGTTTGGGAAGCATTCATCCACGACTGAAGTCTGCTCAAAGCAGACATGGAAAGCCATTTGGGAATAAGTCACAGGTGGTGACCCCTAGGATGACTTGCCTTCTAATTTTCAATAGACTCATGCTCTAAAGTAAACAGGTAAGACGTGTTATGGTTCATTCAAAATAATTCTTCTGTTTCTCACTGAGATATTAGCACACTTGCCTCAGAAGAAAGTGTCGAAGTCCAGGGTTATGTGTAAAAGTCCTTTTTACTTTTTTTGAAACATGTTGTATGATTTAGATGTGTATCTATATCCATGCTGAGCAAATATGCCAGTATTTATTGATAAGACATTTTCTGAAGAATTTGGTTGCAAGCATTCTTATATTGCTCAGAAGCTGTGGACAACTCTGAATGCTGCCAGTTTATTAGGGAAGGATGTTATACAATATCTCTGTACATTTCATTTTTAATGGGAGCATCAGATAATAAATTAAATTATTTCAGGAAAAGTGGAGTATGTTTCACTAGCTGAGAGACAGTTCAGGCTGCAAAAGATACCACTTGGCTCTGGACTCACATTTGGGTTTGCATTCTGCTAAGCTGTATGACTTTGGACAAGTTACATAAGATTTCTATGCCTGTTTCCTCATCTGTCAAAGGAGAACAAGTAACTTCTTAGGTTAACTGTGAAGATTGATGAGATCATTATAAAGCAATTAGAACAGTGTCTGGCACATAGAATATACTCAATAAACCTAAGCTACTATTATTGTTGTTATCATCATCACCATTAGTATTGTTATTTCGGACAGGATTGTCATGAAAATGAAACCGACCACTACACAGAGGTCTTAAAGAGACATAAAACTCATGCCAAAAAGTTCTTGAGGTCATTTCTTGTCCTTCAAAAGACAACAGAAACCTGAAAATTATATCCTTCGTTCTACCACAATGTTTATCGAATTCTCACATGCAGCAGAACTACCTTGGCATATTGTCGAACTGCGGGTTCTGACTCGGGAGGTCTGGGTGCGGCCTGAGACTCTGCCTGTCTCATGATTTCCTTGCTGGTGCCAACACTGCTAGAGCACACATGGATCTGCAAGACAAGTTTCTCTCCTCTCTCCTCTGCATATTATCGGATGTCTGGTAAGTGATGAGACTTGAATCCAGGTCTTCTAACTTGAGGCTGGCAGGTCTTTGGTATATGGCAAAAGGGACCAAAATGCCTACTATTTTCTCATGTCTTTTCAAAATGCCATGTTCTGCTTGAGAACTCCTTAACATTTTCTTTCTCCCTTACACCATTAAAAATGTGTCCTGATTTCCAAGTTTAACCACTAGGCTATACTTCCTCCTAAAGAAACTACTTTTCAAACTAGTTTATGGCACAGAAAGTAGCCAACACTCTCAGAGCAACAGAATTGAGTTTTTCATTTTCAGTTAAATGGCACAGCTCTTTCCTCATCTCCTTGCCTACTGTGCTAAACCTGAATACAAATAAATAATTAGCATGCCAGTTTTTCCTGAATTATTTTAATGAACAATAGAAAATAGGTCTTTTCAATGTCACAGTATAATACTAAAACAGTATAAATACTGATGTAAGATATTAATGAAGAGTCTAACGTACAAACAAAAATAGGTAACTCACTGGCAGACAGGGTAGCTTAGTGGTTAAGAGTACAAACTGCAGAGCAAGGCTACCAGGATTCAAATTTTAGCTATACTACTGTCTTAGTCCATTCCAGCTGGTACCCCAAAGTGCCACACTGGGTCCTTATGAACAACACAAATTTATTGCTCACAGCTCTGGAAGCTGGAAGTCCAAAATCAAGGTGCCAGCACGGTCAGGTGAGAGTCGTCTTTCAGGCCACAGCCTTCTCCTGGGTCCTTTCATACCAGAAGGGGCTAGGGAGTTCTTTGTGATTTCTTTTACAAGAGCACAAACCCCACTCATGAGGGTGCTTCCCTCATTACCTGATCACCTGCCAACAGCCCCACCTACTAATTCCATCACCTTTGGGGGTTAGGATCGCAACATATGGATTTGGGGGGACACAAACATTTGTATCACCCACTATATCGATGATGATGGCCAAGCTATCTCATTTCTTTGTGCTTCTGTTTCCCTGCCTGTAAACTGAGGATACTAATGGCACCTAACTTTTAGAGTTATTATAAAGATTAAATCAATTAATTAGTAATATGCATAAAGTGCACAGTATACTATCTGACAAAGTGCAAGTGCTAAATGTGTTCTTAAATAATTTTTTAATTGTGACAGTGTTTCAGAAAATAGCACAGAATTAGTGCAAATATTCATTAGAACATAAACCCCTACCAGTTAATGTTATATATCTTACTTATTGCAAACTTTCTCATTTTCTATCTTAAGTCTTTCAGTTTATTTTTCCCAGTATCTCAGCAACTTACTTTCCTATGTTTTCCCTTCACTTCCAGATTTTCAAGCTAAAGTGCTTTTGAATTTAAAGTCTCGGCTCGTGCAGTCTCACCAGGACAAAGATTTCATTAAACAGAAGGCAAAGAAATTGCTCCCTGTCCCAGGTTCCTAATAGTGCTGAATACAATCAAGGGCTTAACTGGCTTCATGAACAAGCTTTTAAGAGCTCAACAAAGTGGGATGAGTCATAGTATAAATGCATAGTAAGCTCTTCAGAGGTTCAGGTGTATCACCAGGAGAGTCCCACCAGACTTGAAGCTCTGCAGAAAGAAATATCAAGTTATCCAAACGTGATTGTTTCTATTTCTCTTCCCAATGCTCATGGAGATTATTGCCCTTTAATTTGTTATTGTGACTAAGAACTTTTTTAGGCAGAAACTCTTGGGAGGTCTAGAGAACATAGGAAAGAGAGAACCACTCTGGTTCACTACATTCCTATGTAAAGTTATAGAGGCCTCCAAACATCTGCAAAAACTGTACACCTTGGCTATATCATATTGGGGGAGGTTCTCCCATTAAGAGGGTTCACAATCCGTCTTCGTGTTTTAGTTCTCCAGTCACATCACCACGAAACTCATGTACTTACGACAAATAGGAGCAACATTATCAAAAGAAGTGAAAGAGACAGTCATTTTTTCTCCATGCCATTCCGGCCCAGGAAACCCCATTAGCCCTCTCGTGATTCAACATCCTATGGTACCCAGCACCCAGCATGAACACAGAGCCGTGACCAGGTGAACAGATGCTTTACTTGACAACTTGGAACCAATGCTACTAATTATCCTTCCTGTTGCTACCAACAGACAAGACAAGGTACCAGAATACGGGAAAGATAAACACTAAATATTCCAAGACAAGGATGCACACTTTTTCTTTCAGTAGCCCTTTTAAATAGATAAGAAAATCAGAAAAAAATAAGTGCCTAATCTGTAAAAAAACATTTAGGCATATTTGACTTCAGAGACCCTCATATTTAAGAAATTAGCTTCTTATTTAGGCCGCACTAAACAGTGACCCAGTTTTTATTCAATTGTTAGAAGTTCTCACTTTTTTTCATGTTCTGTCAATTTACATTGAAACCCACAGAATTACTCCAACAAATTAGAGGGTTTTTTTTTTTTTTTTTTGGTTGGTTGGTTGGTTGGTTCATTGTTTTGTGTGTTTTGCTCGGGGGTAAATGAATCCTAAGTGCCTAGAGCACATCCTGGCTCTAAAAGACATTTAGCAAGGTGAAATAAACAAATCCAACTTCTTTTGTGTTTGCAGGGGTGGATATTGAATGTGGCTCTCAAATATGCAAGAATTTGAGATAAAGCATCTGACATATTGTAAACTGAGGGATTGGACAATATACTTCCTTTCAGCAAAATTGTCTTAGAAGTGGCTCCAGGGCACACAGGTGCTGGTGATTTCTACTGGTGGCAGATTCTATATATACTCAGTGGCTCACCTCACCTTCACATCGAAGATGCTGGTTAAAAGCATGTGGCAGCATATGGGTTTCGGAATCAGAGCTTTGCATCCTGGCTTTACCATTCACTAACTATATAACCTTAAGAAAAATAATTACTTCTCTAAGATGCAATCTTCTCATCTGTGGTACGGAGATAACGGTAGTTCCTATTTTACAGGACTATTTTGAGAATTATATAAGATAACACAGACAGAGCTCTTAGTGCATACATACACAAAGCTTTTAATAAACTTTAGGTCTAATTAATATTTGTTCCCCAGGAGCTAGATTAGATGAACCAAAAGCATTTAACAGGAGCCTCTCTAAACTTGGACATAGAAATGGGGAAAAGAAGAATCAAGAAAAGATACCACCTTTTGAGATACTATCAAATTATAATTACATTTAAAATAAGGCTATTTTTCAACAGGCACAACCAAACAAAAATAATAGAGTGCCCAAATACAACTACTTCCTGGTGTATGCACATATTTCACAGGTGAAATTTTCTCACACATAAAATAGTACAGAGTAATTTTAGACATGATGCAATCAATACAACACTAGTTATACAACACTGACAACTTTGAATTGTTTCACCTAATTTGTGCCTGCCTGGATTATCAATTGTATTACCTTCAGGGGTTTTCCCATTAGCATGTTTGACAGTCTTTCTCTGGGAAGTTTTCTGCCATACCAGCGATCACTTTATTATTGTTAACTAATGATTTGTCTTTAAGTTCAAGTATCGAATGCCACCATTTCTGTTACTTCAGTATTTTGTCATCTCATATACTTTACTTAAAGCTAAAAAGATATCAAATATTGAAACAAATTTTGATACAACTACCTCAAAACAAGGGGTGATTCCTGGAGAAGTGTCTGATAATTTGCTAAATTGAAGCCTGAATTGTATTGCTAGGTCGCTCGTCTCCCCAGCACTCCTCTCTCACCCCCTCACTAACCTCTCACTGTATACACTGTCCCTTTGTACTGTAGCCCCCACCACCACCGCCACAACTTAGGAAGCATTATCGTTTTCCAGGCACTGAACAAAGTGTTCGTGCACGTTGCTTCAATTACTGTGGAAAGAGAATTTATGTTATCTGGCCGAGGATTACACTTGTCCAAAGTACTAAAGCTAGAATTTGAAATTAGGTTGAATGATTCTAAATGCCATATTTTTAACCTTTATTATATTAAGACAATATTCCAAAAACTTCTACCAAACAAAAATATATCTAGCTTTGTATAATTAAAAACTACAAGTCAATATTTTACTTACAAGGGTGGGAGATGGGTGTCAGTGGGGAGAGGAAGAGTGGTAGAGGGGGAATGGAGACAACTGTACTGGAACAACATTAAAAAAAAATTTCAGAGGTTTTGGAAGAAGCCTGAGGAAACAATTTATGTTCCTTATTTAAGAGGAAGACAGTGTTAAATTCAGTGATTTTTCTGCTATTGATTCCCTCCCCCCAGAGAATTCCAACAAAATAATGCCATTTAATCAACTTGAATGTGTGAAATTTATATCCTTTACATGGTAACCTTGAATACCATTATTTGTTTTGGAACTTTATGTAATCTAATTATAACAAAATTTACAGCAAAATAAAATTCACATTAAACATTGAAATTTACAATGCTATTGATTTTAAAAGAACAAAATCTCACTGCTTTCATTCTAGCTCTTAATATTTTTTATATCTACAGCAGTAATTCTAAACATCTGAGATGATCAGAAACCCCATTAAATATCAGTGGGAGGCTTTGGATCTTCTCTTTATAAACACATGGAAACAAACACACATGTATGAATATATACCAGTGTTTTATATAGTTTTAGGGAGAGTTGAAAATAATCCCTTTTCTAGATCATTTTCAGGGAGTTTGAACTGATAGAAAATGGCAGTATCTAGATTTATTCCACATCCCAGTTGCCCGGCAAAAGACAAAGACACCTGGTTGTAGGATTTAGAGCTTAACTATATATGTTGTTCACTGTATACACAATGCCTGACTGACAAGCATGAAGCAAAGAGTAAAGCCTTATCAGCGAGATTACTTCAGAAAGCAAGTGTCCAATAAGCAAAATCACCATGCTACCTCCCAGAAAATATAGCTTCATTATCTTCAAACTATGACCCCAGAACTGGGCATGCAAAAGAGTTCACTTCAGACCAAAATACTCTTATTTCCCCTGAGGAAAAAGATGAGAATGAAGTAAGAAAGATTTTCCTGTGCACTTTTTTTAAATGACTAAATCTACACATCTACAGAAGGATCTCCATCCCTAACACCATAAATTCTCAGGCGTGTAAGAGAGGCACCTACACAATGCTATGCTGCTTGCATTATGTTTATGTGGAAACAGATACTTAAAGATTTAAGGCCAAGGTCAAAGGAAGATTTCACAGAACTCCAATGTCGTCTCACTCTCCACTCTCTGGATGGTTTCACACAGCTTAAACAGTTGCTTATGCCAAAGCTACTATTACAGTTACCAAAAAATAAAAAGAAACCCTATTTTAAAGGACCACTAGTACAGATGTGTTTAATCTTTTACCTTTCATGCCTAAATTCACATCATTTCCAATTCTCTTAGTTATTTTCCATTAGTTTAATTTACCGAAAGGTGATTTGAGACTAAGAGATGATTAAACTAATCCAGGTTGAAAGAAGGTGATCTAAATATAAGTCACAGAGCCTTATTCTCACAAAGAAAAATCTAAAAGTGGGTGAACATTTAGACGATTTTCAAATAATTATATACTTTAGAGCGTGTAATGTAAAGTTGATTATCTGACTAATAGCCATCAATAGTGAGCAAATTATCATATTATGTATATGCTAACATTTTTTTCTTAACCTGAATTTCTGTTTAAGTATTTCCCTTGATTAATATTACTCTATCAGTAGATACTTAAAAACCCAACCATTATCTTCAGAGAGAACAGAAAGGAAGAGGAAAGCAGGCAAATGGGAAGTAAATATAAGAACAACTCCTCATGCTGACAGAGTATTCAAACGTACCAACAGAGATCTAAAAGCAGAAACCATCAGTTAAATAAACAAATAGTTTGGCTTAAAACGAGTCTCAGCACAGGTCAAATTTTCCCCAAATTGTGATAATAGTAGATTTTAGCCTAGAGAGGTTTATAATTATTATTCATCAGTTGCAGAAATAACCATTACTCATATGCAAAGAGATACATTAAAAATCTATATCCCTATATTTTTGCCAACATTTACACAATATGTTATTGTTTGTGAAACTGTATTGTGCCAGAGGCTGCCTGTGTCACACCATTCCTGATTGCCAAAGGTCAGTTGTTTGCCTGAAACTTCTTTTCAAAATGTCTTTTTATCACATTGTTTAAAGTTTCAGTCTCTTCAGACTACCTCAGTAGATCCTCGCACATCATAATTCCACGCATTTTACTTCCTCCTATTTATTTTACTTACTCTCAAATAATCTGCTCACATTTCACTCAAACCTTTCATTGTTTCCTATTACTGAGTTAATTCTTGACATAGAGGTGGTATAGTTTTCTCTGTCAATTAGCCTTCTGGATATAACATTGTGGTATGAGTATTTCACCTTGTATTTCAGACATTGCCAGAAGTCCTTGTAACGAAAAATAAAAAGCCCATCACTGTTTCATGAAATTGAGTTAATGGATATGGGGGAGAGTTCATAAAATTTTGCAAGTTTAAATCAACTGCATTTGGGGATGATTGTACATGGTGACTCTGACATAAGATGAGTAGAACGGATTCTATTGGCCTAAGATAAAAGCAGACATATGTGACAAAAACTGAGATTTGTGCCAGGGTGTACAACTGAAGGCATTACCAATTAAATCAGTTCATCTTGAGAAAGTGGCATGAAGCAGACCTTGGGAATTGGTATGTATGTTCCTCCTGTCCCTGGGCATCAGAAATACATTTGTAATGTCTTTTTAGGGACTAATTTTTCTGCAACGCCCAACCCTCACCCACTTAAAAGACAGCCGCCACATCATAAGAATTGTAAGAATGTTATCTAGTTTATTTATTCCTTGCCAGAATCTACTTTATTCAAGGTGAAAATTTGAAATCAAGTTGGACAAGTTCATACAGAACAACATGGCATCTTTCTACCCCACCCCACCACTGGAGCATTCTCACCCACACGTCAGTTATGCTGTAAAACAGGCCAAGAACATGATAAGTGGACCCAGGTATGTTTCTCAGCGAGTGCCTATAATGCCACGACAAACAAGGATTCACTTCACATGTACTGCTGCTTGGAAAACGAGACACTTTGAAATGCCAAACCCTTCTGAAAATATGGAGAGCCACAAAGCAATGCTACCTGGTGAGAGAAGAACTTTAAGAGGCTCCTGGTATAAGACTACCAAAAACCTGGAACTTCAGACTGGAGCTAAAGCTCTGAAGATATAGGACCCTGTTCTGCCAGAAATGACTGATTATAAAGAGAGAATAATCACCAGAAGTGAACAAATAGAAATCTTTACCATATCAGGTGAAATCTTTACCATATCAGGTGATTTCAGAATTTCTAGAAATTCTGAAAATCTACAGAAGAAAAGGGGAATAAAATCAGATAATTCCCAGTAAAAACCTGTTGCACCAGGGCAGTGACGTGGGCCTTCAACGACCTGCAAGGATAAGCGTATCAAACCCCACGGGACCTGGAACTTGAGCTGTGGGGCAGTGTTCTCAACACAACAACTAAGAGTTATCAGTCTTCTGGCAAAGGTGGGGGTATAAGTCACAACCAACACAGGAGTGAGTTCTAATCCTCGCAGTGAAGAGCTTTAAATGTGCTGAGTGCTCATGACACTGAGAGCCTGGCAGCAGATCCCACGTCCCTGGGCAAGATGGCAACAGTGGGGAGTGCTGCACTGAGCACGCGCAAGGCTAGTGAGACAACTGGATGGGGGGAAGCCCTCCTATTCCCTTCTGGTACCTGATTGGGGGTGAGACCAGGCGAAGGGAGGCACACGTGCCCTAGAGGTCAGAGTAGGGCTGGGGAAGGTGCTATATCAAGAAACCTGTCAGTCGAGGGGAGTGGAGGGAGGAAAGGGTTAGTTGGGGGTAGTAGACCCTCCCAGAGTATGTGGAAGTTTGGGCTGAGAAAGCATCTGGTTTGGCCCATATGGGAAAGCAAATATAAACCCAAGGGAAGGAAGGGACGGCTCTCTTGCCCACCTTGAAAACCTACTGGCCAGTGCATTTGTGGGACCTTCCGCCCTGGAAGCCCCAGAGCCAATGGCAGCCCAGCCCCATATGAGGTTTGAGGAGTGAGTCTGAGGCCTACATGACCACTCAGCAGCCACCTGTGGCTCCCGAGGGACAGCACTTTGAGTGGGAGAAGGTGCTCTGGATGCTGCCTTTGGTCTGGCTGAGGGTGGCTGGGTTTTCCTCTGGGTTCCTCGGAGGGGTGGGCTTTCAGACAAGAGTTGCCATTTTCCCAGGTTGTGTGGCATTAGAATAAATACCTCTTTCCTTTTTCAACAACTTCTGCCTCCAGAATTTGCCTATTGGTGACAGCAGGCAGCCAAACCCCCACTGTAGTCGGGTAACACTCATAAGAGCTGACTGGCACAAGGCAGCGGGTCAGCACGAAGAAATAGGATGAAGGGAACAGAGAAGGAAACGAATGTCACCGGGATAATTTGTGTTTGCTCTAATGTGTCTTAACTTGCACATATATAAAAATTTCCACTTTTTCATATTATTCCTGTTCCCTGACAGTCCATCTACTCTCACAGCTTTGAATACACAGTGCACGCTCTGCGTAAGACCCTCTACACCTGTTCTATGTCTGATTCTCTGAGTTGTTTATCCAGCTGTCCGACGTTGACAGGTGAATTTCTCTCAGTCACAAAAAACTTAGAATTTCTGTGACTGATCTCTTCATGTGTTATCCCTTTCACCTTTCCCAAGTCTAAATGCTCCTTCACATCAGTTTGGGTGCCCCAAGTAGCTGATGCCAACTTGGGATTAGAGGTGCAAGAGCTTTATTGGGAGGCACACCTGGAAGGGACGGAGGGAGATGGCCTAGGCTGGGAGACCCCTCAGACCACAGAGCAGGTCTGACACTGTGAGAGGAGAGGGTAGAGGAAGAATCGGATGGAAGGAGCCTCATACTGTAGTGCAGTTCTTAATGTCTTGTCCAAACCAACAGCTCTTGAGCAAAAATAACCAGTGGAAGAGTTCCACACCAGAAACAAATGACCTGACTCCAGTCCTAACGTGGTGATCAGACATGAGCATCTCGGGGCTCGTGAATCCCTTGCCAGGCCATATCCAAAGGTTCTACAGTTGGAGCTCTCCATCACTATGTAACCTGTAACAGGTACTCTGGAAGCGGCACTGGTTTCATGCATCTCCATTGCCCTCACACTCCTAATTTTCTCCCTCAGTTTATGGTCCTGCCATCCTTCCAATTTACTCAAGTTAGGAACCAGTCACTCTCAACTCCTTTCTCCCTTTCTACTTCCTAAATCCATTAAATTTGTTTTCTAAGCATTTCTTGAATCCATCTTCTCTTCTCTATCCCCTACTCCAATTGTCCCTGCTCAAGTTCCCTATCCCTTTCTGCTTGCACTACTGTCATAGATTCTAACTTCTGTATTCATTTTAGTCCCCTCAAATTCACCCTGCATACAGGTCTGCCAGAGGGACCCATATAGCTAAAATATAACCCTTCTATATCCCCCATTTCCAACATTAAAAAATTCTTGCACACTCTTACCAGGATATATCAAACCCCCACAACCTATCACTCCTGCCTTTCTCTACAGCATTTTCTCCATTTCTTACTCTATAATCCAGAGACATTAAATGCTGTTTCACACCCCTCTGTCTTTGTTCTCACTTTCCTTTCTCTGCCTAGCAATTATTTCCCATCTCTCCATGTCAAGCTCACTCTTAAGGATGTTAATTCTTTAAGGTTCATCTCAAGGATAATCTAATCTAGGAAAACTTTCCTGACCATGCTGGGTCATATATATACTCTCTGGTTCACATAAAACACATGTGCTTTCTAGATTACACTATAAATATTTGCATTTCAAGCCTCAAAAAAGTCTTTTCTTCAAGGCACTTGCTCATTTTTGAGCAAAAACTTCAAGGTGTTTTATTCATTAATGTGTTCCCCACAGTTAGAAAAGTACTGGTCTATAGGGGCTCAATGAACAAGGTTAAACAACTTATGGAAGTAAAAAGAAAGAAAAGAAGCCCTCCCCAAAACTATTAAATGCCAATTCTGTGTCAGCTGCTAAAATTTTTTACCTCCTCTAATTGTTCCAACAACCACTAGAAAATTAAGGCTCGGTGAGGTAAAAAAAGGTTCTGAGATTTAACCAGACATTTGATTCCCGAGGCTCTTTGCCATGATGCCCCCCTTCATAGCCCTGTTTAATTCCAATGGGTAAGTTCCACAGTACCGTCAACTCTAAATACACCCAGAGACACAATGTGCCTTCCTGGGAAAAAAGAATTAGTTAGACTTGGATTTGCCACTTATTAGCTGCAAGCACTATGAAAATTATAAACTTTATAATGTTCAGTTGTTTTTCTATAAAAATATTTTTAAAAAGGTATACCAGTACCTACTTAACAGGGATCTTTGTAAGAACCACGGATAACAAATATATACCACTTAACATGATGTCTGGTGAAGGTTAAGCATTTAATAAACAGTTGGCAATGGTAGACTGGATATTTCATCCAGACACATCAGAGCTACTAACAATCAGAGAAATGGTTCACCACATTATATTCCTGCTCTTCCCGCCCTCAGACAGAAGCAATAATCAAGGACTACAGTGAACAGATGGTGATAGATATAACCTGTCCAGGCTGCAAGGAGTGGGCTGAGAGCAGGGAAATAAAAGGGGGATGGAGCTAGGCCATGGGGATGGAACCCGGAAACAGCTTCTGCACCAAGCCATGCTCACCCAGGCACTCAGGGTGTGGCATGCAACCAGAATATCTTTGCAAACCACCCAGGGCCATGGCAAGGACGTTGAGTTTCACAGCACTTCCATGTTGAACTAAGTGCAGACTCTGCCACAGTGGGCCTGATGGTGGCAGGAGAAATTCCTTACACTGAGCATGCACAAGGATAGCAAGATAATAGGATAACAGAAAAAAAAAGATCTCCTACCCCTTTCTGGACCCAGATTGGGGGCAGGACTGGGGGAAGGCAGGCACGTGCATGGTAGTAGTTAAAATGGGGACAGAAGACACCACTTCATCACAATGAGACTGGTAAGAAGTGTGGAGGAGGTATGAGAATGCTGGCTGGGCTCCCATGGGGGGCAGCTAAAGTTCTGGAGGGATATTTCAGACACCCTGAGAAGTGTGAGGTCTAAACCCCAAGCTAGGCTCCACAGCTGAAAGCACCAGAGCTGGAAAGGAGCCCAGATAACATGGAGCTGTAAAAGCAGCAGGGTTTCTGTCTGCCAGAGAAGGATGGCTGGAGACACAGAGAGCTTCTTAAAGGGCCAATGCACAAAATTACATTTGCAGGCACTTACCATGGGCCCCAGGAGAGGGAGGGCAGTGTGGAAAAGAGACCTTGAGGAGGGTCTGAGGTTGGTGGTTCTGGGGAGAAAATGGAAAGAATAGCCACCAGGATCCCTGTGCTGAGTCATTCCCCACACTGCAGGAGCCATCTCTCTCAGGCAGAGCTCTCCTCTCCAAGCGGCATCAGCCTGGGGGAAAGCAATGGTCCTGCCTGAAGGAATTACTCTCCCCCACCCTGTGGAAATGAAGCAGGGCTGCTGATTACGGCTTGATGAGTTTAACAACTAAGGTGGAAAATGCAAAGGGGCAGCCAAAATGGGAATACAAAGAAACAGACCCCAAATGAAAAAACAAGAGAATTCTATAAAAGAAGAACAAGGATCAAATGGAGGCCAGCAATTACCAGATAGTTTAGAGTAATAATTATAAGGATACTCAACAGCATGGAAAAAGACATAGAAACCATAAAAAAAGGACTAGGCAGAAATAAGGAATGTAATATCTGAAATAAATAATACATTGGAAGGAATAAACAGTAGGTTAGATGAAGCAGAGGATCAAATTAGTAATTTAGAAGATGATAGGAAAAAACACCTGGAAAAAGAAGCAAAAAGAAAAAAGAATTTTAAAAAATGAGGAGAGCTTAAGTAACTTTTAGGACAACATGAAACAACACATTCAAATCACAGGAATACCAGAAGGGGAAGAGAGCAAGGAATCAAGAACCTATTGGAAGAAATAAGGACTGAAAAGTCCCCTAATCTGGTGAAGGAAAAAAGCACACAAGTCCAGGGAGATCAGAGAGTCCCAAACAAGTTGGACCCAAAGAGGCCTACACTGAGACACACTGTAATTCAAATGACAAGCCTTAGAGACAAGGAGAGAATCCTAAAAGCAACACAAGAAAAGTAGGTAGTTACCTACAAGGGAGTACCAAGTAAACTGTCATCTGGTTCCTCAACAGAAATATTCCAGGCCAGAAGGGAGTGGTGTGAAATACTCAAGATGATGAAAAGCAAGGAACTACAACCAAGGCTATTTTACACAGCAAGGATATCATTTAAAATCAAAGGAGAAATGAGGAGCTTCCCAGACAGGAAAAAGTTAAAGGAGTTTGATAACACCAAACCAGTACTGCAACAAATAAAGGGCTTGACTTAAGAAGAAGAAGAAAAAGACAAAGAAATAAAAAACAGAGGAAAACAATCTAACAATAAAATGACACTACATATGTTATCTATCAATAATCACCTTAACTTAAATGGTTTAAAGTTCCCACCAAAAAACATACTGTAGCTGAATGGATAAGAAAACAAGACCCATATATATACAGGCTCCAAGAGACCCATCTCAAATTGAAAGATATACACAAACTAAAAGTAAAGGGATGGAAATAGATATTTCATGCAAATGAAATAGAAAAAAAACTGGGCTAGCAGTACTTATATCCAACAAAATGGACTCTAAAACCAAGGCTACAGTAAGAGACAAAGAAGGACACTACATAATGATAAAGAGAACAATCCAACAAGAGAATATAACCCTAGTAAACTACTACACACCCAACACAGGAGCATCTAAATATGTAAAGCACATCATGATGGACATAAAAGGAAATATCAATGGAAATACAGTCAGAGTTGGGGATTTTAACATTCCACTGACTTCAATGAGTAGATCTTCCAGGCAGAAAATCAACAAGGTGTGCCTTAAATGACACACTAGATCAAATGAACATAATTGATATCTTCGGAGCACTTCATCCCAAAGGAGCAGAACATACACACTTTTCAAGTGCACAAGGAACATTTTCTAGGATAGAAAACAATCGTGATATTATGACACAAAACAAGTCTCAACAAATTTAAGCAAATTAAAATCACATCCAGTATCTTCTCTGACCACAGTGCTATGAAACTAGAAATCGATCACATGAAGAACACTGAAAAAAACATAAAGGAAGCTAAATAACATGTTATTAAACAATGAATGGGTCAACAACAAGATCAATCAAGAAATCAAAAGATACCTTGAAACAAATGAAAATGAGGACACAACAATCCAAAATCTGTAGGACACTAAGAAAACAATCCTAAGAGGAAATTCACAGCATTAAAGGTCTATCTCTAAAAACAAGGAAAAAGCTCAAATAAACAACCTAACTAAACACTTAAAGAACTTGAAAAAGAACAACAATCAAAGCCCAAAGTGAGTAGAAGGCAATAATAAAGATCAGAGCAGAATAAAGGAAAGTCTTAAAATTGATACAAAAGAGTAACGAATCCAAGAGCTGGTTTTTCAAAAAGATAAACAGGATTGATAAACACATATTAGACTCATCAAGAAGAAAAGAGAAAGGACCCAAATAAATAAAATCAGAAATGAAGGAGAAGAAATAACAACTGACACCAAGGATGTAGAAAAGATTGTAAGAAAATATTATGAACAACTATATGCCAACAACTGGACAATCTGGATGAAATGGATAAGTTCCTAGAAACATACAATCTTCCAAACCTAAATCAGGAAGAATCAGTGAATCTGAATACACAGATTACACCTAGTGAAAATGAAGCAGTAATCAAGAAACTGCCATGTCAGAGCCCAGCTGTTCAGCTAGGGTAGGTTTTTGTGGTGAGATGCCCAAACGGAAGAAAGAATGAGAAGTAGACATAGGAGCTGCACTTCACACCACAAGCAAGCAAGCAGCAAGCTCTTTATTGCCGGCACCCCTGGCACTGCTGGCGCGCGCGCACACACACACACACACACACACACACACACACACACAGTAGCAGCTTTATTGCTGGCACACACACATTTATGGCTGGCTTTAGGGGCTTTATACAAGCTTAGGCAATAGTGGAATCATGCCAGAACTTAGGTCATTGGGGACTACAGAGCATGTGTACAGTGACGTAGGTCCAGGCTGCCTGCCCAGACTGACCTTCAAGGGTACACATAGTTCCAGGCCACCTGCCCTGGACAGATCTTCAGGGGCCCCCACACTCAGGGCCCCCACATCCCTAAAAACAAAAGCCCTGGAGTTCACCGGAGAATTTTACCAAACATTCCAAGAAGAACTAACACCTCTGCTTCTCAAACTATTTCATAAAATTTAAGAGGAGGAAAATCTCCCAAACTCATTTTGCAAGGCAAGCATTATCCTAATGCCAAAGGCAGATAAAGACACTACAAAGAAAATTATAGGCCAATATCCCTGATGAACATAGATGCTAATATCCTCAACAGAATATTAGCAAACCGAATTAAGCAATGTATCAAAAAGATCATACACCATGATCAAATGGGATTTATTCTGGGAATGAAAGTTTGGTACAACATTTGCAAATCTATAAACATGATTCACCACAGAAACAAAATGAGGGCTAAAAACCATGTGATCATATCAATAGATGCAGAAAAAGTATTTGATAAAATTTAGCACCCATTTATGATAAAGACTCTTGGCAAAGTGGAAATAGAGGGAATATACCTAAACTAAATAAAGGCTATATATGACAAACTCACCGCCAGCATAATACTCAATGGGCAAAAATCACAAGACTTCCCCTTAAGAATGGGAATGAGATGGGAGTGTCCACTTTCACCTCTCTTATGCAACATAGTACCAGAAGTCCTAGCAACAGCAATCAGATAAGAAGAAGAAATAACAGGCATCCAAATTGGAAAGGAAGAAGTATAACTGTCATTATTTGCAGATGACATGATACTGTACCTAGAGATCCCCAAAGATTCTACCAAGAAACTACTAGAACTGACTAATGAATTCAGCAAAGTAGGAGGATACAAAATTAATATCCAGAAATCAGTTGCATTTTTATATGACAATAATGAACCAATAGAAAGGGAAATCAAGAAAACAATCCCATTCACAATTGCTTCAAAAACAAATAAAATACCCAGGAATAAACCTGACCAAGGTTGTAAAAGACCTGTACTCCAAAAATTATAAGACACTGAAGAAAGAAATTAAAGAAGATACAAATAATTGGAAGCACATTCCATGTTTATGGATAGAAAGAATTAACACCATTAAAATGTCCATACTACCCAAAGCAATCTATAGATTCGATGCAATTCTTATCAAGATTCCAGTGACGTATTTTACAGAGCTATAACAAATATTTCAAAACTTTTTATGGAACCACAAAAGGCCCCACATAGCAACAGAGACCCTGAGAAAGAACAACATTGCAGGAATCCCAGTAGCTAATATGAAACTGTACTGTAAGTCCATAGCAATCAAAACAGCCCGGTACTGGCATCAAAAAAAGACACATTGATCAATGGAACAGAATAGAGAGCCAAGAAATAAACCCACACCTATATAGTCAATTAATATTCAAAAGAGGAAGCAAGCACATACAATGGCTAAAGATAGTGTATTCAATAAATGGTGTTGGGACAATTGGGCAGATACATGCAAAAAAAATGAAACCAGACACCACACACAAGAATAAATTCAAAATGGGTCAAAGACTTAAAGTTTATACCGGAAACCATAAAAACCCTAGAAGAAAACATAGGCAGCAAAATCTTAGACATTGCTTGTAGCAATTTTTTATCAGATACATCTCCTCAGGCAAGGGAAACAACAAAAAGATAAAAAAAATGGGACTACATCAAACCAAAAAGTTTTGTACAGCAAAGGAAACCATCAACAAAATGAAAAGACCACGCACAGAATGGGAGAACATATTCACTGATACATCTGATAAGGAGCTGCCTTTTGACCCAGTGATTCAACTTCTGGGAATTTATCCAAAGAAACTCAAAACACTAATTCTACAGAACATAAGCACCCCTATGTTTTCTGCAGCATATTTACATTCCCCCAGGTATGGAAACAGCCCAAGTGTCCATTAGTGGATGAGTAGATAAAACAACTATGGGATATTTACACAATAGAATACTACTTGGCCAAAAAAGAAGAAGAAAACTGTACCCTTTGCAACCGTATGGATGGACCTGGAGAACACTATGCTAAGTGAAATAAGTCAGTCAGAGAAAAACAAATACCATATGTTTTCACTCATATGAGGAATCTAATAAACAACCTGAACTAACAAGGAAAATGGGGACAGACTCATAGATGGAGGGCAGGGTGACAGCTTGTGGGTGGGGGAGGTGAGGAGGTGGAGGGATTGAGCAAAAAGGAGGACGCACTCATGGGCATGGACAACAAACTGGTGATTGCTGGGGGGAGAGGGGCATAAGGGGACTAAATGGAACAGAAAATACAATGAAGTTTAAATTTTAAAAAAAGTTGTTAAAATGTTGGCAGGGGAAGTGCTGGGCAAAAGGTGGACCCTCCCAATACACGCAGAAGTTTAAGAAGTTAATTGGTCATCCTGAGAAAGCACCTGGCCTGTCCCACACCTGAAACTAATAAAAATACAGACGAACAAAGAAATCTCTCTCCTCCTCCTGGCTCGCTGCTTTGGACCTGTACTTGCTTTTGTGCTTGGGCAGTGCACTTGCCTGTCCTCTCTATGAGCCATGTGACTTTAGCAATCACGTGGCTCATGGCCTCCAGCAGGGAATTTCTCCGTCTTGCTGACCTGGTGGAGCATTTGCTGGTACCTTGGTGCACTCCTCACCCAGGAGCACAGGACCTGGCAGCCCTGGAAGCCACATGGGCGGTGGCAGCACTAGTTCCACCCTATACCTCCAATAGAAAGCCTGAAGCTGTTCAGCAGCTGGGAACAAGCTAAGCTACGTGGGTGACCACTTAGCAGCCTTCTTGGGTTCCAAAGGATGGAACTTTTAAGTGCAGCAGCAATTCTGGGCACTGTCTTTTGTTCTGGTCTTGCTGAGGATGGCTGGGTTTTGTCTGGATTTTCTGGAGAAGACGAGAATTGAGACAAGGAGTTTCCTATTCTCCCAGTTTATGCAGCAATTGAATAGAAACCTTTTCCTCTTCTCATCAGTCACTGCCTCCGGCGACAGTGGAGAGCTGAACCCCGCTTTTGTTTAGTAACACTGGAAGGGGAAAATTTTAAAAGGACTTTTGTAACCATCAATAGGGTAATTAAATCTGTGAAATTTGATCAATAAAAATATACTTAAAGTACTTCCCTAAAAAAAAATGATATATTCTGTAGTAAAACAGATGTACTAGAAAACTCAGATCATTATAAACCATTTCATTTCTCTTTTGTGTATCACTCCTATGGGAAAAGTATCTTCAGAAAAAGAAAGAGATCCCCTGATAAAGAAAATACTTGATATTTGGAGGTATCAAAAATGTTGCAATGTGGAAGTATCCAGTTCAGTGCATTTGAATTGCTGCAAAAACTAATTAATCATCATTTCAACTGTGTTTTTTGCATATTTCCTGAAAATATGAAGCTTGGAAAATGTCTTGTTTCTCGGTGCTTTCTTACTTCTTGCAAAAGTCAGTTGCAGTGTGAAAATGCGCAGTCTTTTAGCAATTCATCAGGATGGTTGATGAACTCAGAATTTTTCTGTACTCTATTTGTTTTTTTTTTAATACCCTATTCACTGGTTTTGTTGGACAAAGAATTTTAAGCCAACTTATATCTCATTTTAATCCAAATCTTGGCACCTTCAAAATTTTACCAAATCTTTCAGAGCAATTTCAAATCAATTTGAGGGTAAGTCTACACTGAAGGAGCAAGTCTGGACCTGCCCAATTATTCAGTGAATGTTCAACAATGGAAAGGCAGGTGGAAGATGCGAACAATGTGTGCAGGTGCAAGCGTATCTGTAATGCTCCATTCCGTGGCAGAAATAAGGTAGGGATCTGATTCTTTCTGTGAAAACTTCTATTTTAATTATTTCTGTCCTTTTGTTAATAAAAACTCAAAATAAATTATTTACATTTTTGTTAAAGCTGAAGAAGAAGGATGATGAGTAATGATAGCTTGAAAATGGTTCATCTATTGTGGTTTTCTGTTTATAAGATTTATAAGGCTATTACCCTGAATCCACACTAGAAGCATTAAAAATTGGTCTAAAAATGTTCTGCCTATATATAAAAAAATAATGATTGTCCATTTAAATAATTCATTCCATGTAAACAAATTTAATATTTGCTAACATGCTTGGCATGCAGTGATGGCACATTCTCTGGGGCTCATTGTACACTTATGTGTGCCACAGAGGTGGTCATTGGCAAAATAAAGAGGGTCAAGATGACATGAGAAAAGTGTCATTTATTTATGCATTTCGGTGGACATCAATTGTTTTAGAGCTTGCCTTGCCACTTTGCAATTGAACAAATATTACAAACCATATCTAAGATAGGAGAATATATTGTTCTAATACATGATAAGCTTTTCTTTTGATGTTGCTAGATATTTCTAACCAAGTGCTAACAGAATTCAAGAAGTGACTACCCGATGAGCATCAGAAGCTTGAGAACTAGTCAACTGTCCATTAATTAAATCACTTTCCTGCCATAGGTTGACTTATGAACACCAACAAATTTCTAAGCATTCTCTTGAGCTGTATCAACTGCTTGTACTCTTAACTAGTCCCTGAGCAAATAATGCTGTATATCTGATCAGCTCATTCATCTCTTCATTAGCTTCATATTAAGATTAGGCTGAGGAACCACACTACCTATAAAAAAAATCACACTAGCACAAAAAAATCACCCCTGACTTTCTGCAGTATACAGGGATGGGAAAAGAAGGCCTATAGTTGTTTGTATGGAAAATAATATAATAATAAATGACAATATAAGAATAAACTCTTTTGTGTACTCACAGCTGAAAACCTACTTTTGCCCACCCCATATGTACCTTCATTAATGTTAAAGACCGGTTACTCTTTCAAAGTAAATTATTTCCTTATAATATATTTCAGTGAAAATTGAGGACATAGGGTAGTAGTACTTCTGCCAAGAAAATAACGATAGATCAATAAAGTTATCAAATATAAACAAGGAAACTAGACAGTTACCATTGAATAAAATCTGCATTTATATGGCCTAATTATCACATAGTCATTTATAGCAACAAAAGAAATCTCAGTAATGACTGTCATCAGGAGTTAAATGAGCACCATAACTACAGGTATTTTTTTCTGCTGAAAAGATAAATTTTAAAATTCTACACCTAGGGTTTAAAATATGGTCCTTTTATCATTGACTTAAGTAAAGCCAAAAACAGAAATTTATTGAGGCACAAAAAGTCCAGGGTATCTTAACAGATAATCAAGACAGGAAGTAATTACATGTTAAACCCTTAATTTTGGAAAACAATTATAAATTTTTTAATATGAGTTTTATTAAATCTAGGCAGTAGCATAATATTTTCATACTTTAGATGAGATTTTGTCCAATAAACATGAAAGATTTTTAAGGAAGCCAAATCTAAAGTAGCATCTGAGACTAAAGTAATAATAAGCATTTTGGGGTATTTTTTTAATCACACTTTATATAATGTTATAGATGGTTAACATTTGCAACTATACTGCTTTCTTTGTACTAAAAAACTGATTTCAATTTATTACCTACCTTTACTTATTTCATGTTCCTTTTAAGAGTGATAAGTCATTGAGTCATTGTAAAGAAATCAGATGATCGTAAGTTTCTTCCAAGAATTATATTCCTTATATAATGTGGTTTACTTGAAAACTCTTTCATAACATGGTATTAATTTTCTACCATATAAAGAAATATAGAACCCCAGTTCCCAAGGTATAATTATTCAGTTCATAATATAAGAAATTTAACAATAAGTATACTTGAAAGTAAAAAGACTTTTAGCAAAATAAAAAGAAATTATACTGGGACACAGAGAAGTAAAATATGGGCTGTGCACAGACTTCTATGTCTGGGTTCACTTAAGATGCAGAAATTTGTCACAGCTGCCTTCAAAGTGTCATCCATACCATGCATCCCTTCACACTGAAAAGAAACATAGCTCGAACACTGAGCAATGTATAAGCCCGCAAAAGCAGTATTAGTGTACCATGTCCCGTGCAAACTGCATGAGGACAAAGAGTATTGCATTAGTTTGTCATACATAAATTCAGAAATTTGAGTAAGCACTATTAGCCAAACAATTGCCAAGGACAAAAATGCCCTTCAGGAAGTCTTGCATATCCCCTCTTTCCTTGGCTTTGGGGCTCACTAACTTTAATTTACTTTTATCTAATTCAATCTCACTTGAAAATTTTTTTTAAAAATTCTAACTGCATGAAGCCCTATGATAGTCTCTTAAGAAAATTCAAAGAAATATTAAATATAGTCCCTGACTTCAAAAAGTTTAAAAATAGGAGACAGAATTCACTTCCAGCTGAGGGAAGTCCTGACAGGTGAGAAACTAATAAGACAGTTTCTAAGAAGTTAGGCCTCTGGACCAGAGGTTCTCAAATGGCCGCACATTAGAATCATCTGCAGAGCTCTGAAAAAACACTGAGGTCTGAACCCCATGTCCAGAAATCCTGATTGTCCAGGGGTTTAAGGATTTTTTAAAGTTGCCTAGGTCATTTTACTACTCAGACAACTCTAAAATGATTGCTCCAGTTCCTTCATTTATTTCAGTCATTCTAAACCATGGGCAATTTTGCCCCCCCAGGGAACATCTGGCAAAGTCTGGATACATTTCTGGTTTTTACAGCAGGGGAAGTGCTACCGGCATCCCTTGAGTACGGGCCAGAAATGCTGGTGAACATCCTGTAAAGCATGAGACATCCCCCATAACAAAGAATCATCAGGCCAAGAGTATCAAGGTTGAGAAGTCCCAATTCATTTATTCAAGAACTATGAGCCACAGAACCCAACTGTGTGCCCTGTGACGGGTTCTGGGAACCCAGAAATGAAGAACACAATCTCTGTCTCCCAGAATGACCACCCATGAGCGCGGACAGTGAAGCATTCCTCAAAGGACAGGGGCCAGGGCTAATCGCAGCGGAAAATGTGAAATGAAAAGCAATGCCTAAGCTTGTCAGGAGGGGGAAGGGAAGCTGCTAAAAGGAGAGCACGCTCCGTCAGCATTGGCTGCTGGCAATGGCTGGGACACTGGCTGCGGGACTCGTACTTTCTGGGTTTGAATCTTGACTTTGCCACACAAAGTATCTGTGTCTTTGGACATTACAGAACTTCTCTGTGCCTCACTTTTTTCATCTCTAAAATTCAGAAAATGATTCTTAAAATGCAAATTGTATGAGCTATTATATCTAAAGGATTTAAAATGGTGCCCAGCATAGAGTATGTACTTAATACTTCAGCTATCATTATTGTGGTTATTACATTTTTATTGAAGGATGTATAGAAGTTAGTCAAGTACAAAAGATAATTTCAGGCAAAGGGAAAATTAGTTGCAAAACTAATCGGAAGCAATGGCGTATCATTTTGAGAGAACTACACTAAGTTCACTATTGCTGGGCATTACAAATCAGTTAGGGCCTTAGCAAGAATTGAACATGGAGAGGCAGGTAAGTATAGTAGACTGGCAGCGAAACTCCCCAGTTTTGCCCCTCCCTTATTCATACCTTTGCCATGTGGATTTGTAATTCTTCCCATCAAAGTCTATTTCCCTGCCCCTTACGTAGGGTTAACTTTATGACTTACATTTGCCAGTGATATCCCACAGAAGTGGCAATGTGCCACCCAAACACAGGCCTCAAGAGGCCTCTGAACTTCCACTCCCTTTCCTGGGACCTTTCTCAAGAACCGGAAAACAAGCTCAGGCTAGCCTGATGGATAAGGAGACTTGTGGCTTGATGACTGCGTCACACTAGCCAAGAGCCAGCCCCCGGACACCTGCCAGCTAAGCACAGGTGCATGAGATCTGGGTGAGGTAAGCTAAGCCTCAGCAAGGTCAGAAAAACACTCCAGCTGACCTGTAGGCTCATAAAGAATAAATGCGTGTTGCTTTAAGCCACCATGCGTCGGGACTGTTTGTTATGCAGCATCCTGGCAGCAGCAGATCACTGAGACAGAAACAGCCAGGTCATGGGTTATACGATACTCCATGCCATGGAGTTTGAAGTTTTACCTTGAAGCTAATGAGGAGTCACTGCATGACATTTGGCAGGAGACATTTATATATATTTTTAAGAAAAAATATTCTGGCAGCAATGTGAAAAAAGATCACAATGGGACAAATCTAGAGTTGCAACTGAAGAGATGAAAAAAATTTGATGTCAGAGTTGCCATTGGCTATCATTGCTAATCACAGAATTAAGAGCTGTGAAAAGACCCCAATTTTTAATGGGAATGTAGAGTTTAAAAATGATGATGTAGAGGTGTGATATTGATATACCCCCCAAAAAAGTTCTAGAAAACTATTAAACTCTCTAAGACCAATTTATGCCCAATTAACCTTTCATTCTTTTTTTGATAGAATTACTAAAATGGTAAAATTCACGTTGATAACAGACACGGTATATTAATTCAGTCAGAGCTCAGATGACCACCTTTTGGTGATGGTAGAGAGAGACTTCTTCTGTGAATGGGAAGATAACTTGTAAGTTCCATTTCAACTCTGTGGGGATTCTATTTGGAAAAGGAGGTGAAATATTTGGAACTGCATGCACTCTTTTGTCTATAATAGTTGCCATAAAATTTAGAAACTACCTTTGCACTCAGAAACAAGCAAGACATTTATTATAAAAACCAATCTAAATACCTTACATATACCCCTACAGAACAACTCTATAAGATTTATAGATAAAGTTCCATTAACAACCACATTTTACAGATAAGTCAGAGAATATGTGACTTCCAGGTTCTTAATCAGAATAGAAACTAGAACTAAATTCTCAGTTATTTTTTCTATTAAATATCTATGGCTGCCTCTTGCTTTAATACACTTAGCCACAATTTTCTTTTAGTTTTAGGAAATAATCACTTAGCCTTTACCTAAATTGTAGTAGTTTTGAGCCCTTTCTTTTCTCAGGTCTTTTTTCATTCCATCTCTATTTCAATTTGCTCCCCAGGCCAATTCTCACTTTAATTTCCTTAAGTTTCCCCCTTCTCTTTATAAGTTTCTTCTGATTTTCTTCCTTTCTAGGTGCTCAAAATGTGAATCTGCTTCTTTTCCCACCCAATTCCCCATCCTAGTATTCAAAGTCAGTTTCTACATGGAACACAAACCTCAGCCACCTGAGGGCCTTTAAGATGTCCATATGCAATCAGAAATAATATCTCTACACATTCGGTCTGTTTCAATGTTTCCAAAATGACTGCAATAAATCTGTGAATTATGTCTAGAGCACTTTTGTTTCAGATCATGGTTTCTCTTATGACTTTCAAAGTCTTGTATAATTTACTGCCCATTCCCTTCAAACTACCTGCAACTCTCATGGTAGCAAGTGATACAACTGTGCAAGAAATACAGTATGTTTCTCCCATAGGGAATGGGCTCCCTCTGGGTAAAGTTTCCTATGGACTAACCTTTTTTAAAGGATGGAGACTTTTTTTAGTCACTTTTCAAAAGGAATAAAAATACAGTTTATTAAGAGTTAACAGATTTTATTGTCTTCAAAATGTTCCCTACTACCAATTCTTATTCTCCTGATTTTAGAGTCCATAGAGTAGTTAAAAATAAAATATTCAGTAACTGTGCAAGACTCAAAACTATTCTTTGCAAGTTAATAGTATGGTAATCAACTTTATTTATTGTTACTTAAGATCACAAAAACAATACACAGAAAGATAGAGATGTATAATACAAAGAATATAGAGTAATTATTGTCTTTCATTTTTTAAGTTTAATTTTTATTATTAGAGTAATATATGTTTTTATAGATTCACAATACAAAGAAAGGTTAGGAAGAAACATCAAAAAGGCTAATGACAACTACTAACATATTTTTCTAGCCCTTTTTCAATAAATACATTTACATAATTGGTTGTGCTGTACATTCACTTCTATAATGTTTTTATTTTAAAATACAGCATATTATCCCATTTTGACTATAATTTTATTAAAATAACATATTGAATATTTAAAATGTTCCAGGTTATGTGCTGAGAGTCATATGAGTAGATTTATTTAATCATCACAACCACCTTTTCAGGTAATTATTAACATCCTAATTTTTAATTTAAGGTAATTATTTTCCTAACTTTACAAATTGATAAACTACAGCATGGAGATATTACCATTCTGCCTGTGTTTCCTTTTTTTAAAATTCTGTGGGAAAATTTAACTGAGGTGCTTATTAAAAATGCAAGTTCATGTCCGTCTACTCTAAAACTTCTGAATCAAAATATCAGGAATTATATGTTTTCAACTAGCATCTCAAATGATTTTTCTGGTCTACTGAAATGTGAGAACTACTGAAGCTTTGTAATGACTTCTAGATTTGCCTCATCTAGCTATAAGCAATAGCATATTTATATCATTCATTTTTTTTCAGGCACTTACTTTGAACCATGTGTAGGGGCACTAAAGTCTCACATATGATTATGTTAGGGAGATCAAAAGAAAATTATCACAGGGGAAGAAAATAAATTAGTTTACTGCTTCTACCTGGGATACTTACAGGTGATCAAATTGAACTGCATCCTCCCAGATCAGTCTCTATTATAATGTCTTTTATCTCAACTTCCAAAATAATTTCAATTTTAGTTGGCTTCTACCTAAGTTCTTTAATTTTATCTAGTTGGTGTGACTGCCTGTTTTATTTTCTTCTTGAGATTAAAAGTAATTTACAACCAAAGCAGAGATCATGGAAACATTTCTCACCAGCCATGTCTGAATTTTTCAGGAGAATGGTGAGATACTCTTTCTGGACACTTAGTACTTAGTGCTTTTATCCAGGACCATGTTACTTTTGGAGTTCACACACACACACACACACACAGACACACACACAGACACACAGCCTTGATATTTGCTACACTGTCCACAAATTCATATTGTAGAAATTATTCTGCTTTATAACACATTTCACCTAAAAGAAGGTGGCCGCCCTGAATTTGTCACCCAAACTAAGTTAGATGTTCTAACAGATCTAATTTGAATAATATCCAATAAATCTCGTAGTAAAATTGAAGCACTGATCTCAGCTCAATTTCGTGGCCATTGCTAATTCGGTTTACTACACTGGAAGTCCGCACGCTCTCTTCACTCCTTGGGCTTTCTTTTTACCGTAGGGTTAGGTGTATCATTCCTGATGGAAATCCGTGCCTTGTGATACAGCATGTCAACACCAACAATCAACCCCAAAGTAATGGAGCCACTCAGCAAATTCTGTAATGCATGTCTCCTCCTGAACTACTGCTCCTGAACAGGTGCAGTAGAACACAGCCCTTTAGTCGCAAATTACTTTAGAGCATATCTCTCATCTTGACTCTTAATTTTGAGTAAGAGCTCACTTGACGGAAAAGATTTATTGAAGAAATATTTCTAAGAAAGTACTTAATTTCTTTTAATTTCTTTTCTGAGCCCTTGTGTGGCTGGATATAAAAATTCATCTTTACAGTTTCAGAGAAGTCTGAGGTCAACCTGGTTCTTGTTTCTTGGTACATATTTCTTAATGGTTGTAGCACTGTTGCTATAGATTTGTAATGCAAATATTTTGCTATTATATTACTAGGTATGAATTAGTTAGGTTTTGTCTAAAGTATGATTAGTACTTCCAACATGCAAGTAAAATTTGTTTTATTCAATTATTTTTGGGCTTACAAAAGTTTTCTTCCATGCTTACCTGGCAGGGGAGATACCATGATCACAAAGGTGGTTTTCCCAGGGCGAGGCTTATCCATTGCAGTCTGGGGTTGCTGACCCCTGCAATTTCCCCAAATGTGGGATACTTGACTGCATAATTTGTGGTAGTGGGGGACTGCATTCAAGCTCTCCCCTGGAAAAAAAGAAAAATTTTCTTCCATGATGCTTTAATCATAGCTTCTATCATATTGATTTTATTCCTACATTAGAAACACTATATAACTCTGGAGAATATTTTTGCATTCTTTTCCCTCTATAATTCTCATCTTTTAGCTCTCTACTATAGCTGAAAAATATAAAAGAAACACTTGTTTTACAAATATAAACTCCAGTATCAAAAATTTAGAAATGTTGTAATATAAGCATTACAATTACAAAAGAGTTATTAAAGTAATTTAAAGCCTGAGCTTGGAATTTCTGAGCACATAAGCAAGTTCACTAGGAGTTTAAGTAATGTTGGTAAATACAAAATTTCGTGGTACTTCTCAGCATGTTAAAGTTTCTTTATTAAACGGCTTAATATTACTGTCACTATCAATGACCCTGAGCTTATCAAATGTAGAACGGTGTGACGCTTTGATCAAAAATCTATAATTTATGATGTATCTAGGCTTAATATATCTTATTATGGAATAAATTATTTCATCAACCCAAGAGGGTTAAATTTATTACACAGGTAAATGTTTAATTCCTGCAGAGAAAATCTGAGTAATAAATGTCCTTTCAAATATTGTCAGTCTCAATATATATAGTTATAACTTCAGCAGCAAAACAAATGAGCAGTCTCTCAGTTCACATCTGCTAATAAGAAGTTTATAGTTCTCAATTTGTTTTGAGTTCAAAAAGGAAGAACTTATAAGGAACTATATTTACATCCCTATAATTCTTAGTTGTGATTATTTTCTCTGGCCCTTGGAGTTAGTTAATAGAAAAGAGTTCAAGACATACTTTAGAGCTAAGTACAAAAGCAGATAATCAATTTAGCAACCAAATGGTAATTTCAAGTCCCCTATTTTTACTAGAATAAAATAAGTATTATTCATAATAAACAAAATAACTGACTGTAACAAAGTAAGAAGTTTCAGTTCACATTTTACAATGGTCTGTTCTTGGTAAGCCAAGGAAGCATTTTGGGAAATTTAATTTGCAAAAAATAAAAATATCTAGTTTTCAGAGACAATAATGGATACACTAAAAAACAAGACAACCAAAGTAAACCTTAGGGTGGTAAAAATATTTAGGAAACACTATATGCTACAACTCACATTCAGAATTTTAGATTATTAAGGCTCTAAAAAGTACTGTAATAGCAAACAAAAAATTATTGAACTCAATATTTCCTAAATGTATAAGCATAGATACTTTTTTTGTCACATATTCAGTAATAACTTGAGAAAAATTATTCCATAAAACATTCATCTTTAAAAATCTGACACAAAAGTTATACTAATTGCCACATCAAACTAGAGAATTGGGGAGAGTTTAATAAAGGAACTATTTACAAATGTGTGTATAAGATTAAAGAAATAAGAGATGGTGTGTTTCCAGGGTCTAGCAACATCGAGGGACCATTACCTAGGCATGAAAGGACCAGAGGAAGGAGGGGAGACTAGACTCCAGAATGGGTAACTATTATGTGGAGCTGTGGCCTTTGGTAGAGGACCCTAGGCAACCCAATGAGACACAGCAAAGAGCAAGTTAGGGTAATAAATTCCCAGATCCACTTTCATCTCACCCTCTGGTTGCCTTCCATCGGCCACCATTGGCTAAACTCAACAGCAGCCAGGGAGCAAAGGACTACACCAATTCTGTCTCTAAAGTTTACCCTCCTTGGGCACAGAGCAGGTTCAAAATGGTTAATAGTGGATGTGTATGATCAAATACCCAGCACGCTAATATTAGATCTGAGGTCTATTCTATACCAAATTTTAAAATCTTAAGTATAGTATATATTAATGTATTCAATCATTGTTTTCAACAAAGATTATTATGTTGAAATACCTGTTTGTCAATATTTACTAGGCTGGCTTCCAGTTACCATGGCGGCATATGTAACCACAGCTTGCCTCTTGGCACAACTGCATCAAAATTACAACTAAAATATAGGACAACCATTACTCAGAACCATCAGAAATCATGTTGAATGGAAGTCTGATGATTACATAATTAAATAAACCACAACAATCCAGACTGGTAGGAGGGGTGGAGATGTGGAATGAGCTGGTCTTATATCCATGTGTGGTGGATAAAAATTCAGAAGGGATATCTCAGGAACAAGGAGTCACAGCCCCATAACAGGTTCCCCAGCCTAGGTTTCCATTGCCGGGAAGATAAGTCCCCATAACTTCTGGCTGCAAAAAAAAGCAGGACTGAGTCAGTGGAAGAAACTTCTGGAGCCCTAAGCAATTCCCCTTAAAGAACCCATACACAGACTCCCTCTGAGCTCCAGCACTAGGGGAGCAGCTTCAAAGGCACCAATCTCATACAGGGAGGAACCGAAGTGTCTGGCATCAAGGTAGAAGCTGGGGGACAGCTTTCTCCCAGAAAGGCAGGCAGAGACCATTGTCTCTTTTCTGAGCCCTCCCCCAACAGAGCCACAGGGCTATGGGGCAGGTGCCATATCTGAGACTCCACCAACATGGCTAACACTTTGCCCCACCCTGAAGATTCCCTGAGACTTTGTCCCACTCAACTTATGGGCCTACCCTAACTGTTAATGAAGATGTTTCCATATGAGGGGCTGGTCTTTGCTCATGCTTCAAAACTTCCTAAATCCTATCAAACAAGCAACAGCTAAGAGGCCCAGGCCCAGCACTAACAAGAGCCTCCTAGATTCATAGCTTGGCTTCTCCTGGGAATCTACAAACTCAGCACAAGTAGCAACCATCTCAGATTGCTTTATTGCTCATGCAGGGTGGCCTTGGGCAGTACAGAGGTCAGGGCTGACCTCAGCCTGTACCACCTGGGAAACCCCAGAGCCTGCACACTCAGTGAACAGTTACAGCAATGTCAGAGCACCACCACCCTGCCCCTGCACAGCTGATCCTCCATGGATAGTGAACAGTGGTGGCCAGTGGTCACAGCCAATTCTTGCAACTGACTGGCCTGGATAAATCTCTCCCATTGACCTGCCTAGAGCAACTAAGGCTCAACTACAAGAAAAGGGTGTACTCAGCCCACACAAAGGACACACCTCAAGCACCCAGCTTGAGTGAGAGGAGGGGCTGTGCTATTAAACCCTACAGGACACCTTCTATATTAGGCCATGTTACAAAGACACAGCATCATAGCAGCTCTACATCATATGTAGAAACAAACACAGGGAGGCTGCCAAAATTAGAAGACAAAGAAACATGACCCAAATGAGAGAACAGATCAAAACTCCAGAAAAAAGAAACTAAACAAAATGAAGATAAGCATTCTACCAGATGCAGAGTTCAAAGTACTGGCTATAAAGATGCTCAAGGAATTTGGTAAGGACCTCAACAGCATTAAAAAGATCCAGTCAAAAACAAAGGATACACTAACTAAAATAAGGAACGATTTACAGGGAAACAACAGTAGAGTGGATGAAGCCAATAATCAAATCAATCAGTGGAACATAAAGAAGAAAAAAACAACTAATCTGAATAAGAAGAAAACAGAATCCAAAAAAATGAGGATGGTGTAAGCAGCCTCTGAGACAACTTCAAATGTTCCAATATTCACATCATTGGGGTACCAGAAGGACGAGAGAAAGAGCAAGAAATTGGAAATCTATTTGAAAAAAATAATGAAAGAAAACTTCCCTAATTTGGTGAAGGAAATATACATGCAAGTCCAGGAATCACAGAGAGCCCCAAAAAAGATGGAGGCAAAGAGGTCCACTCCAAAACACATAATTAAAATGCCAAAGGTTAAAGATAAAGAGAGAATCTCAAAAGCAGCAAGCAAAAAGAAGTTAGTCACCTACAGGGGAGTTCCCATAAGAATGTCAGCTAATTTCTCAAAAGGAGCTTTGCAGGCTAGATGGGATTGGCAACAAATATTCAGTCATGAAAAGCAGGACCTACAGCTAAGATTGCCCTACCCGGCAAAGCCATCAAAGGGAAGATAAAGAGCTTCCCAAACAAGAAAAAAATAAAGGAGTTCATCATCACCAAGCCATTATTATATGAAATGTAAACGGGACTTATAAAAAGAGAAAGATAAAAACTATGAACAATAAAATGGTAATAAATATATAATTATTAACAACTGAATCTAAAAAACAAACTAAGCAAACAAAAAGAACAGAGACAGAATCATGGATATGGAGAGTGTTTTGATAGTTTCCAGATGGGAGAGGGTTATAAGGGAATGGGTGAAGAGGTGAGGGAATTAAGTACAAATAGGTAGTTACAGAATAGCCATGGGGATGTAAAGTACAGTATAGGAAATGTAGTAGCCAAAGAACTTATACGCATGACCAATGGACATGAACAATGGAGTGGAGAATGTCTCCTGCACTAGGGACACAGACACAAGATCCTGAGGTAGCTGACAGCCAAGAAGGTGTAGCAGGATGGTAAATAAGCAAAATGACATGCAATTGAATTAGGGCTATGACAGGAGTATGACTAAATTGCCTTGAGTTTACAGGTAGAGAAAGTAACCTCCTAGAAAAGCCAAAAAAAGCCATTTGAACTGAGTTGTGTATAAAATATTTTCCAGGCAGAGTGGCTGGCAAAGCCAAAGACTGCATTTCGAATGGGACCATATGTGCCAAGGAAGGGATGTATGAAGAAGAAGGGATATTTTGCATAGGATTCATAAGAAGTTCTGAAGTGTTGATTAGGTGTGGCATGTTGTGGAGCAGTGGTAGCTGAAAATGGAAACAGTGGTTAGGAACTTGTCATAATTCTAAGACTCTGGAATTTGTTTCACATCTAAAATGTTTTTTTAATTTTTTTATTGTTGTTCAATTACAGTTGTCCCCATTTTCCCCCATTGCTCTCCCCTGCCCTACCCACCCACATTCAATCCTTTCCCCGTCATCTTTCTCCATGGGTCCTTTATACATATTCCTTGATTTTACCATTCTCCGGTGCCCCCAATTATCCTCCTCTACCTTCATATCTAGCCACTATCAGTTTGTTCTTTATCTCAATGTCTCTTGTTCTATTTGCTCTCTTGTTTGTTTTCTTGATTAGGTTCCTTTATAGGTGAGATCATATGGTATTTGTCTTATACCACCTGGTTTATTTCATATAGCATAACACTCTCCAGCTCCATCCATGCTCGAAGAATAGGAGTTCCTTCTTTCTTTCTGCAGTGTAGTATTCCATTGTCTAAATGCAACATAGTTTTTTGATCCACTCATTTACTGATGGGCACTTAGGCTGTTTCCAGCACTTGGCTATTGTAAATAACACTGCTATGAATATTAGAATGCATAGGTTCTTCTGAGTTGGTGTTTCAGGATTCTTAGGGTATAATCCCAGCAGTGGAATCGCTGGGTCAAAAGGCAGTTCCATCTTTAGTTTTTTTGAGATTACATACTGAGTCCCACAGTGGCTGCACCAGTCTGGATTCCCACACAGGGTACTAGGGCTCCCTTTTCTCAACAACCTCACTAGAACTTGTTTGTTGATGTGTTTATGATGGTCATTCTGACTAGTGTGAAGTGGTATCTCATTGTGGTTTTAATTTGCATCTCTCTGATGGCTAGTGATGCTGAGTATCCTTTCATATGTCTCTGGGCTCTCTGTATGTCCTCCTTGGAGAAGTGTCTGTTCAGGTACTTAGCCCAGTTTTTACTTGGATTGCCTCCCTGGAGAGGAGTCATGTGAGTTCTTTATGTATTCTGGAGATCAAACCCTTGTCTGAGGTATCATTTGCAAATATATTTTCCCATACAATTGATTCCCTTTTCAGTTGGATGATGTTTTGTTTAGCTGTGCAGAATCTTTTTAATTTGATATAGTCTTATTTGTAAATTCTTCCCTTTATTTCCCTGACCCTAGGGGATGTATCGGCGAAAATATTGCCGTGTGGAATATCTAAAATTTTCCTGCCTATGTTCTCCTCTAGGACTTTTATGATGTCATGACTTATATTTAAGTCTTTTATCCATCTTGACTTTATTTTTGTGTATGGTGTAAGTTGGTGGTTGACTTTCATTTTTTTGCACGTAGCTTTCCAGATCTCTCAACATCATTTGTTGAAGAGGCTATTTTTACTCCATTTTATGCTTCTGCCCCCTTTGTCAAATATTAATTGACCAGAGACACATGGATTTATTTCTGGGCTCTCTATTCTCTTCCATTGATCTAAGTGGCTGTTGTTATGCCAATACCAGACTGTTTTGATTAGAGTGGCCTTGTAATATAGTTTTATATCAAGTATTGTGATCCCTCCAACTTCATCTTCTTTTTCAAAATCGCTGAGGTTATTTGTGGTCATTTATAGTTGCATATAAACTTTTGAACTGTTTCTTCTATATTCGTGAAATATGTCATTGGTATTTTAATAGGGATTGAATTGAATCTATATTGCTTTAGGTAGTATGGACATTTTGATGATGTTAATTCTTCCAGTCCATGAACATGGTTTATCCTTCCATTTATTTGTATCTTCCTTAATTTCACTCTTCAGTGTTGTTAGTTTTCTGGGCACAGGTATTTTTACCTCCTTGGTTAGGTTTATTTCTAGGTACTTTATTTTTCTTTTAACTTTAGAGTATGGGATTTTATTCCTAATTTCTGTTTCTGATATTTCATTGTTATTGTACAAAAATTCCTTTGATTTCTGAATATTCACTCTTTATCCTGCTGTTTTGACAAATTCTTTTATTACATGGAGTAGTATTTTTGGTGGAGTCTGTAGGGTTTTCTATGTACACCATCATGTCATCAGCAAACAATGACAGCTTTACTTCCACCTTTCCAGTTTGGACACTGCTTATTTATTTTTCTTGTCTCATTGCTGTGGCTAGAACTTCCAATACTATGTTGAATAGATGTGGTGAGAATGGGCACTCTTGTTCCTGATGAAAGTGGGAAAGGTTTTGGGTTTTGCCTGTTGAGTATGATGTTGGCTGTAGGTTTCTCATATATGTCCTTTATTATGTTGAGATATGCTCCCCCTTCTCCCACTGTGCTGAGTGTTTTCATCATAAATGGGTGCTATGCCTTATCAAATGTTTTTTCTGCATCTATTGATATGATTATGTGATTTTTATCTTTCCTTTTGTTTATGTGATATATTACATTTATTGATTTGCATATATTGTACTATCCTTGCATCTCCAGAATGAATCTCACTTGATCATGGTGTATGATCTTTTTAATGTATTGCTTCATGGGATTTGCCAATATTTTGTTCTGTATCATAGCATCTATATTCATCAGTGATATTGGCCCATAGTTTTCTTTCTTAGTTGTTTATCTGGTTTTGGGATTAGGATGATACTGACCTCATAAAAAAGAGTTTGGGAGCCTTCCTTCTTGGATTTTTTGGAATAGTTGGAGAAGTGTAATGGTTAGCTCTTCTTTAAATGTTTTGTAAAATTCTCCTGTGAAACCATCTGATCCAGGGCTTTTGTATGCTGGGAGTTTTTTTATTACTATTTCAATTTCACTAATTGTTATTGGTCTGTTCAGGCTTTCTGTTGCTTCTTGATTCAGTTTTGGAAGACTATATGTTTCTAAAAATTTGTTCATTTAACCCAGGTTTTCAAATTTCTTGGCATATAATTGTTCATAGTAATTACTTACAATCCTTTGTATTTCTGTGGTATCAGTTGTAATCTCTCCTCTTTAATTTCTGATTTTATTTATTTGGGTCCTCTCCCTTTTTTTCTTGATGAGTCTGGTTAAAGGCTTGTTGATTTTGTTTATCTTTTCAAAGACCAAGCTCCTGGATTTATTGATATTTTGGAGTGTTCTTTTAGTCTTTACATCATTTAGTTGTGCTCTTATCTTGGTTATTTCCTTCCATGTACTCACTCTGGGCTTTGTGTGTTGTTGTTCCTCCAGCTCTTGTAGATGTAGGGTTAGGTTGTTTCTTTGAACTATCTCTGTATTTTTTATGAACTTCCTCTCAGGACTGGCTTTGCTGTGTCCCAAAAGTTTTGGACTGTTGTGTGTTAATTTCCATTCATTTCCAGGAACTTTTTGATTTCTTCCTTGATCATTATTGACCCATTCATTATTTCATAGCATGCTATTCAATCTCCATGAATCTGAATGTTTTTTATTTTTTTCCTTGAGGTTGGTTTCTAGTTTCAAGCCCTTATGGTCCTAGAAAATGCTTGAAATGATTTCAGTTTTCTTGAATTTGCTGACGCTTGTTTTGTGTCCTATCATGGGATCTTTCATTGAGAATGTTCTATGTGCATTTGAAAAGAATGTATATTTTGCTTGTTTAGGATGAAAGTTTCTACAGATATCAGTAAAGTCCATTTGGTCTAGTGTGTCATTCAGTGCCACAATATCCTTGCTGATATTTTGTTTGGAAGACCTATCCATTGTTGACAGTGGCGTGTTAAAATCACCTACTATAAGTGTGTTGCTGTGTATTTCTTTCTTGAAGTCCTCCACGATTTTCCTTATATATTTGGGTGTTCCTATGTTGGGTGCATATATGATTATAAGGCTTATGTGTTCTTGATGGATTCTTCTCTTTATTATGAAGTGTCCTTCTGTGTCTCTTTTCATGGCCTTTGTTTTGAAGTCTGTTTTGTCCAATATAAATATTGCTACCCCAGACTTTTTTTTCCTGTCCATTTACTTGGAATAGTTTTTTCCAACCCTTCACTTTCACTCTCTGTAGGCCTTTTGTTCTGAGGTGGGTCTCTTTTAGTCAGCACATGTGCTAGTCATGTTTTCTTATTCACTCAGCTATCCTATGTCTTTTTATTGAGGCATTTAGTTTTTTATATTTAAGGTTATTATTGATATTCATGGTTATTTTACTCCTTCTCTCTTATGTTCCTCTCTCTCACACTTTTTCTTCATCTTCTTATAGTCCCTTTAGCATATTTTGTAATGCTGGTTTGGTGGAGGTGTATTTTTTTAGTCTTCTTTTGTCTGTGAAACTCCTTATTTTGCCTTCCATTTTAAAGGAGAGCCTTGCTGGGTAGAGTAGTCTTGTTTACAGGCCCTTGCTTTTCATTACTTGGAATACTTCTTGCCATTCCCTCTGGCTTGTAGTGTTTCTGTTCAGAAGTCAGCTGCTTACCTTATGGGGGCTCCCTTGTATGTTACTCTCTGTTTCTGCCTTGCTGCTTTTAAGATTCTCTCTTTGTCTTTAAAATTTGGCATTTTAATTATGGTGTGCCTTGGAGTAGGTCTCTTTGGGTTCATCTGGATTGGAACCCTCTGTGCTTCTTGAACATGCATGGCTTTTCCCCTCTCCAGGTTAGGGAAGTTTTCTGTCATTTTTTCAAATACATTGTCAGTTACTTGCTCTTTTTCTTCTCCTTCTGGTATTCCTATGATTCAAATATAGTTGTACTTCATGTTGTCCTGAAGTTCCCTTAAGCTATCCTCACAACTCTTGAGTCTTTTTTCATGCTGTTGTTCTACCTGGGTATTTTTTTCTACCTTGTCTTCCAGCTCACCAATTTGGCCCTTTGCTTCCTCCAGCCTGCTTGTAATTTCTTCTAGTGTATTTTTTTCAGATATTGTATTCTTCATTTCTTCCTGGTTCTTGTTTATAGTTTCTGTTTCCTTCTTCATGCTGTTGTAGTTCTCACTCAGTTCCTTATAGTTGTCTTTGAGTTCCCTGAGCATCCTTATAATCATTCTGTTGAATTCTGTGTCTGATAGTTAGCTTGCCTCAATTTCATTTAGCTCTTTTATTGGGGATTCTTCCATTCCTTTTGATTGGGGGTTCTTTCTTTTCTCTACATTTTAGATGACTCTTCTTTTTTTGTTTGTTTCCATATCTCATGATGCTCTGTCTTGCCAGCTGTCTTCATGTTGTGGACTTCTGTAGTAGGAGTTCTATGGGACTCAGTGGTATGCTCTCTTTCATCTCTTTGTCTGGATGCGCTAGGGTTTCCCTTTCTTCTGTTTGTGTATGGTCTTTTGCTGTACTTGGGCTTTACTCTTGATGGCTTCTTTGTTGGTGGGTTCTCCCCTCCAGTGGGCTTACTGGTAGTCACAACACCCACCTTGTCTTGTATGCTGTTCTACAGGTGTTGGTTAACAAAGCAGTATTACCAGACAACTAAACATATGTCAGCAAAAAGAACCCCCTTACCACATCAGTGATCTCAGCCTGCGGTTGACCAGCAATTAATAAAGGTGAAGAGAGATTACAGATATTATAAGATATGACAAAGGGACTATGAGATGACTAAAGGAGGGGAAAATGTTATTGAGTGGTAAGAGGGAGAAGAATTGATAAGGGTAGAATAGAACTGAGGTGAAGAAAGGGCGAGAGCAAAATTTAAAATGTATGTAAAACATGAAAGTATGATGGGAACAATGGGGTAACAAGAGGGAAGAGTATACTATGAGAGTTGAAGTAAAATTGAAAAGGTACTGGACCAGTTGGAGCAAAATTGCAGAAAACCCACAGCAGGGTCAATAGCACCAACAGCTGGGTAAAGTTTAATAAAGGTGGAACAGGAATAAGAATATTGTACAAAAGCACACAGTGTTCATAGCAGCAAAATTTACAATAGCCAAATGCTGGAAGCAACCTAAGTGCCCATCAGTAAATGAGTGGATCAAAAAACTGGTACATTTACACAATGGAATACTATGCAGTAGAAAAAAAGAAGGTGCTCCCACCCTTTGTAACAGCATGGATGGATCTGGAGAGCATTATGCTAAGGGAAATAAGCAAGGTGGTGAAAGACAAATATGATATGATCTCACCTATAAGTGGAAACTAACCAACAAAACAGACAAATGAGCAAAATAGAACCAGAGACTTGGAAATAAAGAACAAACTGACAGTGACCAGAAGGGAAGAGGGAGAGGGATAACAGAGGAAAGAATGGGAAGGGTCATCAATGAGCATGTATGAAGGACACATGGACAAAGCCAAAGAGGGGAAGGATTGTGGGTGGGAGGTGGGAGGAGGTGGGGTGGGGAAAAGTGGTGGTGGGAAAATGGAGACAACTGTACCTGAACAGCAATAAAAAACAAATAAAAAGCAAACAAAAAAGGAATATTGTATAAAAGCAAAAAGTGAATATGAAATGTCCACTGTAAAGAAAAATGATTTTGAGAGGATAGGGGAAGCAACCTAATGAGAATAAGGAGTAAATCCCAGACTGAGAAGGGAAAAAGAAATTAAATAAAATTCCTCACTCAGCTGAACAGGGGCAGAGAGAATGCAAAATGGAGTAAGACAGGGGGAGAGTATTCTATGGAATCTAAAATACAAATAGTGAACAAACAGGAGTTCTATTGGAGAAGTATGGCAATGACCTTGGTATTTTGCCCAATTAGCCACTGTTTATAAAAGGTGGAAAAGAAGTAGGACTCTTTTTTTTTTTTTTTTTTTTTTTTTTTAGGGAGAGGGGAAGGGAGGGAGAAAGAGAGGGAGAGAAACATCAATGTGTGGTTGCCTCTCACACACCCCATACTGGGGACCTGGCCTGCAACCCAGGCATATGCCCTGACTGGGAATCGAACCAGCAATCTTTTGGTTCACATGCCAGCTCTCGACCTACTGAGCCACACCAGGAAGAGCATCCACATCAGTCAGAGCAGAAATAAGACTTTTATAAGAGGGGAAAAAGAATGTGAGCTGACTGAAGAAAGAAGGGTGCTTATGCGAGGTTAGATGGAGGAGAAATAGTGAGAGTAAGGGAGGGGAACACAGCATAGTGCGAGAGAAAAATGAAATTTACCATAACAGTAAATACAGTCAGGAAGATGGCAAAATGGATTTACATCTGGGGAGGGTGCTATGGGATTTGGAATAACAATAATATGATAAAAAATATATAATCTGAATAAAATGAATAAAAAGTAAAAGACCAAGAGTGGTGAGTTATTTGGAATATGAGTGAAGTGAAACAAGAAAAATTAAAATGCAATATGAAAGGGAAAAAACAAAACAAACAAAAAACTAACAAACAGAAAACCTAAATAAACAAAAAGAAAGAAAAAAATTTTTTTAAATGCAAGTTCTGATGAAGAACAAGGTGAAATTTGTCTCAGCTGTTGGCGTTTGCTTTCTGGGTCTGTCTCTGGTTTTCTCTCAGCTCCAGGTCTTACTGTCTTAGACTTGAAAAAAAAAAAACAAAATAAAAATAAAATAAAATAAAATAAAATAAAATAAAATAAAATAATAAATAAAATAAATAATAAAATAAAATTAAAATATAAAATAAAATAAAATAAAATAAAATAAAATAAAATAAAATAAAATAAAATAAAATAAAATAAAAAAATAATAAAATCCCCCTGTTGGTGGTGGTTAAGCCTGCCTGGCCCATTTTGCAGATCATCCCAGCTCCTGCAGTCTGTGGGGGTTTGGGATCCGTTTTTCCAGTGGCTGGGCAAAGAAGCGTGCTCAGCCTGGGCTATAATAATCACAGATGCCCAGTTTCCAGCCCATGCCCTCAGAGTACTATATATGGTCTACACTCTCCACTCTGCCCAGTTGCGCTGGGCTGGCACCCATAGACTACATCGCTTTGCACCCCTTTGATCGATCTGTGAGGTACACTCACTGAATTGGAGCAAATTTTGCCCACAATCTTCCCTCTTTGACCGCCCGGCAGCTGTGCTTGAGGTCCCTGCCCAGTGCACCTCAGCTACCCTTTTACAAAGCCTCTTTGGCCACCGCTGCCTCTCCAAACCACTGCCTAGCTTTCCACAAATTCCAAGTCTCTGGCAAGTCCAGAGTCTGTCTCAGACATGGCCAGTCATGGCCCACCTCTTCTCCCAGGTCCAGGTGACACCAGAATCCCACTAACTCTCTGGCGCTGTCCCAGCCAGCCGACAACCTCCGCCCTGGCTTGGAGACACCACCAGTTTCCCCCACACTCCCTGGAGACATTAAGTGTTTAAGTCTCCCCTGGCATGGGACAGGGAGGGGAGGAAGCCACTCTGCTGCTATCGCTTGGTATGGCTCTTCTCCGATGATTTCCCTGTGGCAGCCGTGGGTTCTGGCGCCACATCTGGGGACTTTCCCTGTCCCCATCCACCTATGAAACCTCCTTACCACCTGTTTTGAAGCATCCTTTGCACAGTTTGGCTCCCAAACTTCATATCAGCTAAGATTCTGTTGGCTGTTCACTTTGTTCTTCTGAAGATCTGCTAAGTGTCCCAGGTGGGTGCAGGAGCACGTGTGCTCAGCTCCCACCTACTTCACTGCCATCTTCTCTCCCTGGGTGTCTATTTTCATAGAAACTTAAATTAAGTCTTTCTTCACTGCCTTGTCCAATACGATTCTCCAATTAACTTCAAAACAAAATAAGATTTCCAATTAAAGACTTCAGGGCACAACCTATGTTTGGGTGGCATTTATAAATTACTTCCTCTTTCCTGCCTGATTATAATCATATCAAACTGTGAATGAACCATTCTGGATTAGGGAATGTAATGAACCAAAGAAATAGAAATGTGCCTGTAGGGATAAAAGTTCATTCTCCTGAGGTCTTTCTATATCTCTAATCTGTGTGATCTTTCTCAGATCAATCCTCAAAAGAAAATTTCAAAATAGCAGCAAGTCTTCCTGTCCTTTGCCTAAAATATATTTCCTCCCACTAAGGACTTTTTCATCAGGCTCCTGTCAATCTCTGTGTTGGCCGCCAAACTGCATAAAGTCATAGGGCATTGATACATAGCATTTTTTGATAAACAGTATTTTCAAGAAATGGGCACCAGAGCATTCTTTATACTCTTAAAGCCCCTTTGCATTGTAGATTTCTTTGCTTAGCAGAGATTGTTTTTGTCTAACACAGCCCCCCTTTGCTCCCCATACTTTCCACTAATGAGATCTTTCTCTGTCTTCAATTCTTAGTTTAGGTGTTACCTATTCTCCTAGCCCTCCCACCTACGTCCCCAACCTGTGTTGCTTTGCACTTGCCACCGTTAGAGCACTTAGTATATCGGCACTGTAATTGTTTTAGCCACATTTCTCACTCTCTCCTTAGACTGCTAATCTCAGGAACTATTTCTCATAGATCTTCACAATCCCAGAAAGCAATAAACGAATATGATACACTGAAGTGAACTTTATCATATATAGCAACCATTTGAAATAATGTGCAGCTTATTTTTCTAGTCTTAACCCTACTGCCAAATTCCTATCCCAAGAAATCAATCAAGAATAGCAGCCCTGAAAGAGAATTGAAGTACAAAGCCGAGTTGCTCTGGGTCACAGCATTTCAGAGAAGAAATAAACTCACCTCCACCCCAAGCTAATTTCCTGCATATTACAACCAAAATTCTTCTCCAAATAGACTTTCACCCTATGCCCGTTCTAACTCCGGCTTTCATTGTGGCTGCCACAACTCGTTGCACGAGTACAATCCTAAAGCCGCAGGTTTTACTCGTATAAGTTAGAGCTTCCAGTTGGAAGTGATCTAACTATAGCCTGCCTCTCTCACTGATGAGAAATAAACTCTCTGGGCAAAATCGAAAAGGCGTTTTTTTGTACTGAAAACTCTGAAAAGTAGCATGTAGATTGGATATGGTAGTCAAAACTCAGAGCAGGGGCCAGTACCGTGGTTAGTCTCCTGGAGTTTTTTCCCTCTCATCTGTTATGAGTTTAACTGTGTTTCTCAAGAGAAATAGGTTGGGGTCCTAATTCTCAGTACATACCTCAGAATGCGACTTTATTTAGATATAGGATCTTTTCAATGATAAGTTAAATAAGAACATTAGGGTAGACCATACTCCATTAAAACATTAGGGTAGACTATAATCCAGAAAGAGGGAAACTTGGTCACAGAGAGACCTGCACACAGGAAGAATGCCACAAAAAGATGGAAATTATATTGCCACGACCGGGCAGCCCCCAGAAGTCAGGAGACAAGCCTGGAACAGATCCTTCTCTCGCATCAGAGGGAGCAAGGCCCTGCCAATCCCTTTACCTCAGAGTTCCAGTGCTTAGAGCTGTAAGATAACGGATTTCTGTCACTTACACCACTCACTTTGTGGTAATTAGCTATGGCAGCTCTATAAATTCATAAGTCATCTTTTCTCTCCCAGCTTGGGCCTGTGGATGTCCCAAGTTATGGAAGTGTGCTGTGGGCATGGATGGGTAGCAAAAATCTCAGAGGATGCCTGTCTTCACGGAAAGAGAACAAGTGAAGTTTGTTGTGCATAAATTAAATATAAATTTTTAAAACGATTTTTAAAGTTAAATTTTCAGTTTTCTACTGTTCTCAGAAGATGAGTACTATTAGGAAAGCAACAACAAGAAATCTCTACAATTACTTATGACATAAAAAGAAGAAAAAGTATATTAAGATCCTTGGAGATTTTTCTTAATTTAAATAGGCTTTTCCTATATTAAATTTTGACATCAAGTCAAATCTTCTTTTTGAGGATAAATGTTCTTCTTCCCTACCTTAACACCATTTGGAATGACAGCTTGCAAATTTTAGAGCTGCAAAATTCTTGGGTTCTTATCCAAAGGCAGTAATGAAAAAAGAACTATAAAAGTCCTATGCTATTTCTGAATGAAATTTCTTTCTGCTTGTCTCTATTCATTCCAAAACTCAGAAGAATTGCTAAACTCTTAACTTTCTCTTTTCTCCTAATTAGTCTGTTTTAGCAAAAGCACTAAAAGAGCAATGGTGAAATAAGTCCTACTTGTCCTAAAGAATGAGTCTATTTCCTCTCTCTCCTGTTTCTTTGTCATGAAAAGGACAAAATGGACAAGAGTTGACTGACATGTGGGCTCCACTCACAAATTAAAACACACAAATCCAAGCGGGCCCTATTATAAAGGTTAAAAGAAAATAGCCAATTGTTAATCCATTATTTTCAAAATATTTAGCTGTTTGTATTCAATTAAATGGGTTCTGAAAATAGTTGTTATTACAATGTTTGCTACCAATAAGTATTTATGGTTGTGAATTAAAATTGCCCTTTCATTTGAATAAAATAATTTTAAAGTATCTCTATGAGATAGCAAAATTAATTAGAATGATAAATTCATTTGTGATTCCGGCTGTGTCTGCTACTTCCCTCATAGTTTAATATTGATCTGAAGAGCCCTAGTTATGATGAGTGAATGTAAATAAGGGAATTGTTTATACTTCTTGGAAATTGAAATTTGAAAAAAAGACCATTCTATTACATAAAGATGGAAGAAGGAGGATAGCAAATACTTAATTATTTTATATGTGATTATATAGCAATAGGAATATTGTATTACACATTGCTCACATTTTGACTTCCTATAAAATTGCCCCTTAATGATAATAGGCCACATAATTCAACAGAAAATAGTCTACATAATCAATGTTTATTGAAACTTACTTTTTTATTGTTTAGACAAAATGATTGTGGTTGATATATAAATGAAGCCACTTGTACTCCAGTAAAACCCTGATGTAAGGCTACAAATGGAGACAGACAGAAAAAAAAGAAAGCTTGAGTAACATATAGGTCTTCATCATATAAAGTTAATGACATAAGGACATAAGTGATTTATCCAAATCTATCTGTTCTGGCTGAAGTTTGGCATCTCTGATAACAGTTTTCTATTCTAATTTAATATCAAGGGGGCTCCAAAGACAGAAGCAGGAATTCCAATAGGATAATATGACAGTCTGGGGAGCTGAGCAGGCGGTTGGGTTTCATCAGCCTGAGCCAAGGAGAATGGGCCAGGAGGCCCCTGTGAGAAGAGAAACCGGGGTCCTTAACTTCTATCATGCTGTTTTTGAGGAGCGGGACTGCCTAATGTATGAAGCTTCCCCACGGAGCCTCACCCCTCCTACTCACATTTCTCCAAGATGACGATGATGACAACTACCATATAGTAATTTTAGCCTACTAACTGCCTAATCTGAAATAGGGTTGGATGGAGGATGGAAGCCAACTCTCGACTATGTGTGGTATCTGAATTCACGTTATGGCTGTGCTTACCTATGTTTGGAAGACTGAGGAATGCAAACTTTTTTTGAGAGACAGATCTGATGAGGAAAGTACATAATGCATGGGAGCTAATGTAGATGTCTTAAACTTCCATGTACAAAGTTTACTATATTTTTAATGAATTACTAAATAAAAAAGATGCAGTGATTTTTTTGTTGCTTTCCAGTTAATTGCCCCTAATGACACTACAACAAGTGGCCCTACACTCAGAGAGGAGAGAGATGACTTCTTTAAAAGTCTCTGTGCAAGAATAAAGTTTGAATGTCAATTCTTAGTCAATGAAGTAGAAAACATTCAAATTTTACTATTTCCATTGTATAGATGTGACCTTAGTGAGTAAATTATTAAACAGTCTAAATGAGCACCTACCAGGTACGAAGTGTGTACCTGTGTGTCTCAAAGGAAGATAGATCTGAGAAAAACATTAGCCTAACTTTTCAAACATGTTCATGGGATTAGAAGCATCATTTTTCTCTATGATGAACATGTAGGATGAAAAACTCAAGCTTGGTCATAAGAATATACGCATCCCCAAAGATAAAGTTTGAGTTGTCACTATTTGCTCTCTTTAAAGCAGTGCATTGTTCCTGGTGGCCAAAGTACTTAAATGGTAGAGAGGAGTAACATTTTACTAAAAGTACTTGAGGACCTAACAAAAGATAGTCTTTAAATGTATTTAAATGTGTATCGAGTATACAATTCTATACTGCATCATCTGTATATTGCACTGTGTGTTCTCTACTCAGTCAAGTCTCCTGTCACCATTTATCTCCTTTGCCCTCTTCTACCTGCCCCTTTTCCCTCTGCTAATCACCATACTGCTGTCTATGTTTGAGGGGAGTTTTGTTTTGGTTTTGGTTTATTCATTTCATCTTTTTCACCCAGCCCTTCAACCACCCTCCCATCTGACTGCTGTCCATCTGTTCTCTGTATCTATGAGTTTGTTTCTATTTTGTTTGCTAGTTTATTTTGTTCACTAGATTCCACATTTAAGTGCAATCATATGGTATTTGTCTTCCTCTGACTGGTTTATTTCACTGAGCATAGTAGTCTTCAGGTCCATACAGGCTCTCACGAAAGGTAAGATTCCCATACGTTTTACAGCCAAGAAACATTCTGTTGTGTTAAATGTACCACAGCTTTTTGAACCACTCATCTACTGATGGGCACTTGCGCTACTTCCAGATCTCGACTATTATAAACAATGCTGCAGTGAACATGGGGGTGCATATTCTCTTTTGAATTAGTGTATCAAGTTTCTTTGGATATATTCTAAAGGTCTTAAAAGAATAACCCATGATGTATGGCAGGAATGTAACATGCTTTCTGATTACATTGATTTCGATAAACAGTAGTGGCAAAACCATTTGATACAAAAATGTTTAACCTATCCCATATCAGTTGTATAAAGCACTTGGTAAGTATTTTAAGTGCAATATACAGAAAATTCTCAAAAAATACAGTTTTGTAACTATCAAACTAACATCTTATAATCAGTCAGGTATTATTATATTTATAGAGTATTTTAGTTATATCAGTGCCTTCACTATACCATGTAATTTTATCTTCACAACAATATAAGGGAATTAAATCTCAACAAGATGAAGTCACTCATGCAAGGGCCCAAAGTTATTAATGGCAGAGCTGAGACTTGAGCATAAATCTTCGTATTATAAATCTCAGAGGTTTTGTAGTATAGTCATTGTCACCTATTGCTTAGAGCCTATCAGTTTGTTGCTCACAAAATTATGCCTAGCCTCAGTTGCTAAGTTAATTTGCTTCATTTACGTGGCTTTTTTGTGTGTATGAAAAAAAAGCACTAGTCTTGGGAGTCAAAAAATAAACAGAATCATAGACAACCCACTTTGCCTTTCTGAACTCATTTCTGCATATAGAAGAAAATCCATAAAATGTAAAAAAATATATAAAACGTGATATGAGTCCAATGAGATAATAAAGGTGCTGGAAAAGTCCTAGAAATATTAAAGCTGCATTAGTTGTATCTAATTCATCCCCACCTCTTCAAAAGCATATAATACCGCATGTTGGTTAACAATCAGTACTTAACGAATGCTTCTAACTATGCCAGAGTTGCCGCCCATGAAGCTTCTCAGCTTATGATTCAAAAAACTAGATATTTTGAATAATGGTTGAACTCAATTACCGTTTAGCTGTTTGAGTGACCAGTGTGAATATATTGACTACAGTCAACAACAAAGGTTCAACAAAGAAGCTTCTTATTTGTTTAAAATGTACTAACAGATTGAAGGAAAAAAACTGGGCCATTCCAAAACTTAAAAAATTTTCTCTATAGGGGCATTTTTTAAACCCCAGGAAGTAGAAAGTTAAAAAGTGAATTCAAGATATAAAAGCACAGAACAAAACATGAACTTGAAAGGGTCTAGAAAGCTGAGGAACAAAAAAAATGCAAAATCCACAGCAGAAGTCAACATTTAAGGGTTTACTTTGTGTCAGGCACCCTGCTGAGCCCATTTCAATCATGATCTCATTAAAGGCACATAATCCCTGTAGAATAAGTACTACTATTATAATCCCCACATTACAGCTGATGCATCCAGAGATAAAATAATTTGTTTTGGGACACGCAGCTGGAGGGGTCAGAGAGGGCCCTCTGCCCGTTTCTGTGCAACACACGCCAGAGAAGACGGTTTCCTCCCCCTGCTGCCCCACTGCTGTCCTTCTCATCCTCTGTGTCTTTCTCTGGCCGCGGCTTCCTATGGCGCTCTGGCTTTGCGGTTTCTTCCTTCTATCTTCCTCTTCAGAAATTGTTCTATTACCATATGCTAGTATTATCCAAATTATATACTAGACACCTAGTATTATATCCTGGATATATGTTGAATATATTACACACACACACATATATGCATACACACCTAGTATGCTAGTATATATCCAGTATTATCAGCATTTTCCATACCTCTTTGTCTTATTTAGTTTAAAAATAAGCAAAGTAATAAAGAAATAAAAATGCATTTATCCTTGCCCCAGTCGGCATAAACATCTCATTCCATTATGACTGAGGGAAGAGCAGATAATGACTCATCGTTCTTTCATGAACTGTGTAGTTGTCCCATTTACCCAGGTGCACTGTAAGCCAGGTACCGGGAAAGTCTGCACTGACACAGTGGTTACCCCCTTCAACATTCAGCCTCCCAAATATGCCAACCTCTTTCTCACCTCAAAACCCTGGACTCTGCTAGAAGCCCCTCTCTTCAACTTCTAGACCTTAGTTTAAATATCACAGCCTCAGAAAGGTCTTCTTTGTCTTTTCTGTCTAAAAGAATTTCCCAGTGATTTTCTCTCTCAGCACAATGTTTGTTCTCACTGTAACTTTTCACAATTTGTAACTGCTTTAAATATTCAACTCTTTACTTGTTATTGTCCTATAAGAGATCCTAAAGTACTAAAAATTTTCCATTCCCAAAGTTGTACAACCACCACTTGCGCCTAGTTCCAAAATAGTTCCATTCCTCCATAGTAAAGCCCCTTGCCCACGAAGTAGTTTCCTCCTGTTCCGCCTCCTTCCCAGGCCATGGTAACCACCAACCTGCACTCTGTTGCCAAGGATTTATCTATTCTGTACTTTATATAAATGGAGTCATATAATAGGTGACTTTTTATAACTAGTTTCTTTCATTTAGCACAATATTTTAGAGGTTCATCCACATTGTAATATGCTATGATTAAATAATATTGCCCTGGATGTATGTGCTACAATTTGTTTATCCATTTATCCACAATGGACACTTGTGCTGATTCTATCTTTTGGCTATTGTGAATAATTATGGTTATTTTTTTTAAAAAGAAATATGTTAGACACACATATTGAGGTATTTCCAGGTTAAATGATAGGGTATCTAGATTTTGCTTTAAAACACCTCAGAAAAAAAAATCAAACACAGATATAGATGAAAGAAGATTGCAAAAAATCCTTAATTGTTAAAGCTGAAAGATGGGTACAGAGGGGTTCATTATAGTGTCCTCTCTATTGTTATATGACTGAAAAACTTCATAATGAAGAGTTGCTCGCTATAAGCTTGTGAAACAAAATATCTGAATTAGACTGTTTTGTCTTTATAAGATTCATAATACATTTTACCAGTATTCCTTCTCATCCTCACTCACTCAAAATGTCATACATGCAGAATGAGTGCTATGGCTAGCTTGGAAAAGAGAATACTGTAGAAAGTTAATAAGTACTGACTAGAGCCTAATGAGAATAATGTAAATAAAATTTCCTCTTCACCCAGGAAACTTCTCCACAAAGATAGAAGAGAAAAAAAAAACAATTTTATCATTGAATAAGCATTAACTAGAATGTGATACGCACCACAGGCAATCTGCTAAAAGATTGCAAAGATACATAAAAATCTCACCCGTCATGTATCCAAACAACTACAGCCCATTACAGACAAGTTCTCAAGAGAAGCCATAGCTAGTCTTTAAGAGCATTTGACAGCACCATTTGTCACACATAGTTCACCCCAAATTCACTTGGTAGTTAGGGAGTATTAGCTAATTGGTTTTATCCAAAGGAAAAATAAGGTTGGCATATCTTTATTACAAGAGGAAATTTTGCAGTTTCACATGAGGGAGCCATCAAAGTTGGGCTCCTACCAGATCTGAGACTGGACTGGGAAATAAGGGCAATATCTGCCTTGATTATATTTCATAATAGAGTTCACAGGTCCTGGCCACAGGCATATTTAGTTTTTTAAAGTTTGCATACAATTCTTTTTTTGATGTTTGCAGGGTGTTTAATTTTTTTATTTATTGAAGTCATTGGGGTGACATTGGTTAATAAAGTTATACAGGTTTCAGGTACACAATTCTATAATATATTATCTGTATTTTTGTTGTTGTTGTTGTTGTTGTCGTTCAAGTACAGCTGTCTCCTTTTTGCCCGCTTCAGTCTCCCCCATCCTAAATTTTATCCCCCTTTGGCTTTGTCCATGGGTCCTTTATCATGTTCCTCAATGTCCCTTCCCCCTCTTTCCCCTGTTATCCCTCTCCTCCCTCCCCTCTGGTTATATTTTGCTTGTTTGTTGTGTTGATTAGGTTCTACCTATAGATGAGATCATATGGTATTTGTCTTTCACTGCCTGGTTTATCTCACTTAGCATAATGCTCTCCAGTTCCATCCATGCTGTCACGAAGGGTAGGAGCTCCTTCTTCCTTTCTGCTGCATAGTATTCCATTGTGTAAATAAACAGTTTTTTGATCCACTCGTTTACTGATGGGCACTTAGGTTACTTCCGATTCTTGGCTATTATAAAATGCTGCTATGAACACTGGGGTGCATAGGTTCTTCTAAATTGGTGTTTCAGGATTCTTAGGGTATAATCCCAGCAGTGGAATTAATATATCATCTGTATATTTTATTGTATGTTCACTATACCAAGTCAAGTCTCTTACTAGTACCCTTTATGCCCACTATCCACTCTTCAACCTCCTCCAAATCCCTCTGGTAATCAACATACTATTGTCTTTAGGTTGGTTTTTTTTGTTTGTTTGTTTGTTTGGCTAATCTCTTCATGTTTTTCACTAATCTAGCTACACCCTACCCTCTGACAGCTTTCAGTCTGTATTTCTATCTACTAGTCGATTTCCATTTCATTTGTTAATATGTTTTGTTCATTAGATTCCATATATAAGTATAATCATGTGGTACTTGTCTTTCTCAGACTGGTTTACTTCACAGCACAATACACTCCAGGTCCATCCGTGCAGTCACAAAGGTTAAAGTTTGTTCTCTTTTTTTTTTTTTTTTTTTACAGCCAAGTAGTACTGCATTGTGTAAATGTACCACAGCTTTTTTTATCCACTGACCTACTAATGGGCACATCCAAATCTTGGCTATTGTAAATAATGATGTAATGATCATAGGGTGCATATATTCTTTCAAATTAGTGTGTCAGGTTTCATTGGACTTATTCCCAGAAGTGGAATCTCTGGGTCATAAGGCAGTTTCATTTTTACTTTTTTGAAGACACTTTATACTGTTTTTCAGTGGCTGCACTGTACCAGTCTGCATTCCCACCAACAGTGCACAAGGGTTCTCTCTCTTCCACATCCTCACCAACTCTTGCTGTTTTTTGATTTATTGATGATAGCCATTCTAGCAGGTGTGAGGTGATATCTCATTGTGATTTTAACTTGAGTTTCTCTGATGATTAGTGATGCTGATCTTCTTTTTGTGTCTATTGGCCAGCTGTATGTTCTCTTTGGAGAAGTGTCCATTCAGGTCCTTTGTCATTTTTTATTTTATTAATTTTTTTTTTTAGAGAGAGACATCAATTTGTTCTACTTATTTATGCATTCACTGGTTGATACTTACATGAACTCTCACCAGGGGCTGAACCCACAACCTAGGTATATTGGGTTGATGCTATACCCAACTGAGCTACCAAACCAGGTCCCCTTTACCCATTTTAAAAGATAATTTGGTTTTTTAGTTCTGGGTTTTATAAGTTCTTTATAAATTTTGGAAATTAACCCCTTATCAGATGAATCATTGGCAAATATATTCTCCCATTCAGTGGGTTGTATTTCATTTTGTTGATAATTTTCTTTATTGTGCAAAAATTTCTAGTTTAATGTAGTACCATTTGTTTATTTTGTCTTTTGTTTCCCTTGCCCAAGGAGATATATCAAACAAATACTGCTGCGAGAAATATCAGAGATTTTACTGTTTATGTTTTCTTCTAGGATTTTTATGGTTTCAGGTTTAACATTTAAGTCTTTAATCCATTTTGAGTTTATTCTTTTAAACAATGTAAGAAGGTGATCTAGTTTTATTATTTCACACATATCTGTTCAATTTTCCCAACACCATTGATTGACTAGACTATCTTTATCCTATTGTATGTTTTGCCTCCTTTGTCAAATATTAATTGATCATAAAGGCATGGGTTTATTTCTGGCCTCTCTATTCTGTTCCATTGATTTGCCTGTTTTCATGCCAGTACCATGCTGTTTTGATTACTATGGACTTGTAGTATAGTTTAATATCAGGTAGCATGATTCCTCCAACTTCGTTCTTTTTTCTCAAGATGGTTGTGGCTATGCATAGTCTTTTTTGTTCCACATAAATTTTTGGAATATTTGTTTTAGTTCTGTGAAATACACCATTGGTATCTTGATAGCAATTGCACTGAATCTTGATAGCAATTGCACTGAATATAGATTGCTTTGGGTGGTATGAACATTTTAATGATGTTAATTCTTTCCATCCATGAAAAAGGTATATGCTTCTACTTTGTATCTCCCTCAATTTCTTTTTTTAGTATCATAATTTTCCAAAATCAGGTCTTTTTTCTCCTTTGTTAGATGTATTCCTAGATTTTTTTTAATGCAATTGTAAATGGTATTGCTTTCTTAGTTTCTCTTTCTTATAGTCCATTATTGGTGTATAAAAATGCAACTGATTATTGGATATTTACTTTGTATCCTGCTACTTTACCAAATTCATTTATCAGTTCTAGTAGTTTTTTGATAGAATCTTTAGGGTTCTCCATATGCAGTACCATGTCATCTACAAATAATGACAGTTTGCTTTTTTATCTCCAATTTGGATGCCATTTATTTTTTCTTCTTGCCTGATTTCTGTGGCTAGGACTTCCAGTACTATGTTGAAGAAGAGTGATGAAAGCAGACATCCCTGTCTTGTTCCTCATCTGAAGGGGAATGCTGATAGGTTTTGTCCATTGCATATGATGTGCCTGTGGGTTTTTCATATATGGTCTTTATTACATTGAGGTATGTTTCCTCTATTCCCACTTTGCTGAGCTTTTATCATAAATGGATGCTGGATTTTATCAAATATATTTGTCTGCATCTATTTATGTGATCATGTAATTTTTTTTCTTCATTTTGTTTATGTGGTGTACTACTTTTAGTGATTTGCAGACATTGTATTAACCTTCCATCCCTGGTGTAAATCCCACGAGATAATGGTGTATGATCTTTTAAATGTATTGCTGGACCTGGTTTACTAATATTTTGCTCAGGATTTCAGCACCTATGTTCATCAGGGATATTGGCCTATAATTTTCTTCTTTGTAGTGTCTTTACCAGTTTTAGAATTAGGACATATCTGGCCTCTTAAAACAAGGTGAGGAGTTTTCCATCCTCTTGAATTTTTTTGAATAGCTTGAGAAGGACAGGTGTTAGTACTTCTTTGACTGTTTAGTAAAATTCACCTGTGAAGCCATCTGCTCTAGGATTTTTTTTTGGTTACTGCTTCAATTTTATTAGTTATAATCTGTCTATTCAGATTCTCTGGTTTTTCTTATGCAGTTTTGGAAGATTGTATGTTTCTATAAATTTATCAATTTCAGCCAGGTTGTCCAATTTATTAGAATATGGTGGTTCATAATATTTTCTTACAATCTTTTGTATTCCTTTTTTTAAATTTGAATGTCAGATAATCCATAGATAATTTTTTAATTATTTTATTGTTCAATTACCATTGTCCCCATTTTCCCCAATTACTGTCCCCTGCCCTGCCCATACCCCCTCTCCCACATTCAATCCTTACCCCCATTGTCCTTGTCCATGGGTCCTTTATACATGTTCCTAGATTTGACCCTACCCCGTCTATCCCCTGTTATCCTGCTCCCCCCTCCCATCTGGTCCCTGTCAGTTTGTTCTTTATTTCCATTTCTCTGGTTCTATTATTTTGCTCATTTGTTTGTTTTGTTGATTAGGTTACACTTATACATGAGATCATATGGTATTTGTCTTCCACTGACTGAGTTATTTCACTTCTCATAATACTGTACAGTCCCATCCATGCTGTTGTGAAGGATAGGTGTTCCTTTTTTCTTTTCGCTGCATAGTATTGTATTTCTTTAGTGTTAGTTGTTGCGTCTCTTTAATTTCTGATATTATTTATTTGGGTCCTCGCTCATTTTTTCTTGATAAGTCTTGTTAAAGTTTTTCAATCTTGTTTATCTTTTCAAAGAACCAGTTCTTGAATTCATATTTTGTTTTGTTTATTTGACTCTATTTCATTTATTTCTGCTCTGATCTTTATTATTTTGTTTCTTCTACTCACTTCGGGCTTTGTTTGTTGTTCTTTATCAAGTTTCTTAAAGTATAAAATTAGATTGTTTATTTAAGATTTTCCTTGTTTCTTGAGATAGGTATGTAATACTATGGGTTTTCCTCTTCGGGCTGCTTTCGCTCTGCCCCAAAGATTTTTGGATGGTGTGTTCTTATTTTCATTTGTTTCAGGGTATCTTTTGATTTCTTTCTTGGTCTCATTGTTGACCCATTCATTGTTTGTTAACATGTTATTTAGCCTCTATGTGTTTGTGTGTTTTTCAGGGGGTGGGAGGATTGTGATTGAGTTCTAGTTTCATAGCAATATGGTCAGAGAAGATCCTTGATATGGTTTCAATCTTATTAAATTTTAACTGAGAGTCGATTTGTGTCCTAAAGTGTGGTCTATCCCAAAATATTTTCCATGTGCACTTGAAAAGAATGTATATTCTGCTGCTCTTGGTGAAATACTCTGAATATGTCAATTAAATCCATTTGATCTGGTGTGTCATTTAAGGCCCCTGTTTCCTTGTTGATTTTCTGTCTGAAAGATCTATCCATTGATGTCAATGGGGTGTTCAAATCTTCTACTATGACTATATTCCTGTCAATATCTCTTTATATCCACAAAGATTTTCTTTATATATTTAGGTGCACCTGTGTTGAGTGCATAAATGTTTATATGGGTTATATCTTCTTATTGAATTGCATCCTTTGTCATTATGTAGTGTCCTTCTTTGTTTCTTTCTCTAGCTTTTGTTTTACAATCTATTTTGTCAGATATAAGTATCGCTACTCCAGCTTATATTTTCTTTCCATTTGAATGCAGTACCTTTTTCTATCTTTTCCCTTTTAGTATGTGTGTATCTTTCATTTTGAGGTGGGTCTCTTGTAGACAGTGTATACATGGGTCTTGTTTTCTTATCCATTCAGTTACCCTATGCTTTTTGATTGAGACATTTAAGCCATTTACATTTAAAGTGATTATTGATAGGTACATATTTATTGCCATTTTATTCTTTAACTATGTTTCTTCTTCTTCTTCTTCTTCTTCTTCTTCTTCTTCTTCTTCTTTTTCTTCAAGAAGGCCCTTTAACATTTCTTATAATACAGGTTTGTTGGTAACAAACTCTTTTAGCTTTTTCTTGTCTGGAAAGCTCTTTATTCCTCCTTCAATATTAAATGATACCCTTAATGGGTAAGGTTGACCTCATTGTAGGACCTTGCTTTTCATCACTTTCAATATTTCATGCAATCATTTCTGGCTTGAAATGTTTCTGTTGAGAAATCAGCTATTCTGTGGGAGCTCCCTTATAGATAACTGTCTTTCTCTTGCTGCTTTTAAAATTATCTCTTTGTCTTTAATCTTTGCCATTTTAATTATGATCTGTCTTGGTGTGAGCCTTTTTGGGTTCACCTTGTTTTGGACTCTTGGTTTTTCCTGGACTTGTCTTTTTCCTTTACCAGGTTAGAGAAGTTTTCAGTCATTATTTTTTCAATACGGTTCTTGATCCCTTGATCTCTCTCTTCTCCTTCCAATTTCCCTATGAGGTGGATGTTGTTTTGATTCATATTATCTCAACAGTCCCTTAAAGTGTCCTCATTTAAAAAAAAAGTTTTTCTTCTCTATTGGGTATTTTTTTCTAACTTGTCTTTCAAATTGCTGATTTGATTTTCTGCTTCATCCAACCTACTGTTTTTTTTTCCCAGTGTCTTCTTCATTTCAAATATTGTATTTTTCATTTCTGACTGGTTATTATTCCCATGTACTTTTTCATGTTGTTGTAGTTCCCACTAAGTTCCTTGTATTTCTCACTAAGTTTGTTGAGCACCCTTATAACCATTATTTTTTAACTCGATAGCTGGTACATTGCTTGGCTGTACTTTATTTAGCTCTTTTCTGGAGATTTCTCCTGCTTTTTCATTTGGGGCATGTTTCTTTACTCCCTGTTTTTGCTGCCTCTTTGTGTTTGTTTCTGTGTATTAGGTAGACCTGCTATGTCTCCCAGCCTTGGTATAATGGTCTTATGTAGTAGGTGTCCTGTGGGACCCGGTGGTGCAGTCTCCTTGATCACCTGAACTGGGTGCTCTAGGAATGCTTCTTGTGTCATGTGGGCCCTCCTGTCATAATTGACTCTTGATTATTATTGGCCTATTCATGCATGGGGTGGGGGTGGGAGGTCAACATTCAGGCTCGCTGACTGCGAGGATCAAACCAAACCACAGTATATGAGCTGCAGTGCAGGTGCTGATCACACAGAGTGGAATTTACCTCGGCAGATGCTGGTGCCTGTTGGGATCTCCCTTTTTTGTATGACACTGTGCTGGTAACTGGATTCTGCTTTAGTGTTGTCTGAACTTGGCCACTGGGTGTGTTGGGCCTGGTGGCTCTTGGGAGTGACTATGGTGCAGGCCAACGTAAGATGCTGCCTATAGCTGGTTCTGAGAAACCTGTTTGGAACTGTAAAGCAATCCACAGTTTGTAGCTTCCTTTGGTGGGCCTGGGCGTGCACAGGAAGGCCCAGGCTGTGCATCAGAGCTGGCTTTTACCAGCAGTGAGTCCCGAAACAGGTCAGCAAATGTCCTGAGGCACCCAGGACCTGCCTCCACCTGCCCCCACCTGCCAGCTGCCTGCATAGATCACTACTATAGTGCTTTGTTTCCAAGGTAAGTGTAATATCAGCCTATGTGAAAGAATATATTCAAGATTCGAGAAATAAATATGCTGTTTATATGACATACAGATGACAAAATCCACTGAAGCAAACCTTCTCAAGCTTTCATGAGTATTTTGATTTATCAAAATGGAGATAAATCAAAATGCACACTGGAGAGCCTGTTAAAACACAGATTCTGACTCATTAGGTATGGGGTGGGGTGTGAGATTCTGGGCCTCTAACAAGCTTTTAGGTAAAGCCATGATTCTGATCTACTACTACAGATTGACGGTCAAGGCTCTATGTCGATTACGCTCAAAGTTTAATCCCGAAAGTAGCTGCATCAGTATCACCAGGGAGGTTGTTAGAAATGCAGATCCAAAGGCATACTCCAGACTACTGAATCAGAAGCTATTCTGAATTGTAAAAAGCCCTTCTGATCCTTCTGATGTATGCTACAATGTAATAAGTCTTGCTGTAAATTGATGCGTCTCAAATTTAGACATAATTAGAATCACCTGGAAAGTTTAACTAACTAGCCCTGCATCAACTTCTCCCCTCCTCCTGCACCCCCAAGTTTCCAATTTAATTGGTTTTGGGCAAGACCTAGATATTTTTAAATCTCTCCAGGTGATTCTAATGTGCAGCCAAGTTTGAGAACAACTGAACTAGAACAAGCAAGAATTTGTTTGGTCATTGCTGAATTCCAAGTGCTTGGAACAATTTCTGGCACTAGCTGACATCCCATAAATATTTATTGAATGAATAAAAGGATGAGCAGAGAAACAAACCCCAGAGTTACTCTACAGACACTTTGCTTGATGAGGTACAGAGGAAATGTCTTATTTGTCATCTTTCTCTCCAATGGAAAATCTGTTTTTACTTCAGAACACAATGGAGACATGAACTTTCCCACCAAAACCTAAGTGAAATATGCCTCATCATCACAGCAATGTCTTGGGACCAAAAATTAGACTGAAAGCTTACAGATTTAAAAAAATGTCAGAATGAAAATGAAACAGTTATGAAATATAAAAAATAAATAAATAAAGCGTGAGGTTTGTAAGTTTCAGAGGATATTGAAGGAGACATAATACTATTGAAACAAATAAATGTTTAGGACCTGAAACTTTGAATAATAGCTTTGACAGAGGAGAGGAGAGGATTATAGACAAAACAAAAAACAAACAAACAAACAAAAAATATCTTTTGGCCACCCCAATTAAAAGGCTCTAAGTGGAAAAACTTTTGATGTGAAAACCCCACAGTACGGTATTTATTGCAGTTGTACAAAAGGCAATTATTTAGTTAATGTATACCAAAATATATAATTCTATAGGGAAGATCTAATCACAATCTAGAAACAGATCATTACTGCAATATTAACTTTTCACTGCATTGTATGAAAGGAAAACATGTCCTTTCATACATTTTTTTTGAGACATAACAAAATGAAAGCAGATAAGAATGTGAAACGGTCATTTGTTGATATCAAACATCTCTGCACTAACTCATCATTTCAGGCAGGCTCTGGTCAAACTTACTGGGTAGGGACTGGGCCCAGAGGAGGTCTGCCTCTAGCCAGCTGGTAGCGTGTGGGTTCTTAACTTTGTTCAGGAAAGATTTCACAACATGAGCCCAGGTGATTATGAGAGTATGTGTACCGAAAGTAGGGATAGCAAAACAAAGGAAAAGCTTAAGGTAGAAGAAGCAACATGAGAGAGAAAGTCAGAGAAAAAGGGGGTCTTGGAGACAGGTTCACAGGGTAAGCCCAGGACAAACTGCCTTTGCCCACTGTTCTAGTTGCAAGTCTGATCGGGACCCTTAGAGTTTAGGAGAAAGAGAGCAGGCATACACACCTACAGGAGAAACACTTCGGTGTGCTTTAGAGAGAACAATTGCTGGGTCCCTATCTTGAGGCTTTTTTTTTTAGGCTGTCAGAATCCTAAGGGAGCTCTCAGGGGAAGGTCTTAAAAGAATATTCATTAGCTTTCCAGGTGCTTCCTTCAATGTGCTGATTCATCAAAATGTGCATATAGAAGGGTCAGGGTTATTTTCCAGTTAGTTTCACTTTTAAAGAGCATATTAGAAGAGGTACTGGGACCAAGGCTGGTCTGCCCTGGGATGGTCTGGAATGTGTAAGCCATTTTCTTCGAAGTGTCCTTGGTTAGGGAGGCTAAAACCCTGTGATTCACTTGCTGGCTGTAAATTGCTCAAATTGTTTGGCTTTGTTAATTATTTTCTCTCAGTTTCCCTTATTCTGCTTGTCAAGGAATTTCCCTTGCTTCTTACTAACCTGCTTCCAAACCACTGAAGAATGTAGACACTAATTAAAAGAGCTCCTCTCCCAACTCACAGTTTCTTAAGGAGTGTCTAACTCAATATTCAGGCCAACAATGGGTTAACTTTTAGAAGGCTTACCCTATATTCCCATAACACACATAGAAATAAAGGATGTCCAAATATAGGGAATCAGCTGCTAAAGCCCAGAATTTAAGCATAAGAAGTTAATCCCAGAAAAATCAGTGCACTGGGAAGAGAAATGAGAAATGGACTCATTTTCTTGAAGTAGAGTTTAAAATGGAACATTGTGCAAAAGAAAAAGCCACACCATCAAGGGTTCTGTGTATCTCCCACGGAGAGAAAGGGGCCCAGTGCCAGCTAACTTATGATTCAAGAAATTCTGCACATTGCACCACATAAATAAACAACCTTATAGTTTTGTTGAATCTTTGATGTCTTTTATTAAAGTGACACATGAGAATGACTTCTCTTCTGAGGTTCTGAAAAAGCCGCATCCAATCACATAGAAGATAGTTTCATCTATAGCTGCCAAAAGAACGTAAAGTCTTCCCAGCCATTGAAAACACTTTGGTTAAGACTGATCAAATGTGAAACTGGAAAACATGAAATTTTAATTTCTTTGGAATTCTCACATGAACAAGAAAATTTGATTTTCTATTTTAACTCCTTTAAACTTTAACTTTCTTGGACTTTATTTACCATTGTCCTGGTGCATTACAGAATAGCTCCCTTGTCCATTTTTCTCTGGGAAAGTGTGAGCAAGCCTTAGACAATGATAGCATTTAGCCATTAACTAAAACATTTGATGAAAAATAACTTAGCATGCAGTATAGAATTAAAAATGTTTTCAGAAGTAACTGAAAGAATTATAGTCATTTGTCCCACTTTTTAAACACAAAGATATAGAAAGAAAGAACCTTAAACACTAAAGGCTTTATTAAACCTAAGTTCTGTATTTATGAAGCCCTCAGCTCCCTTTAATAAGGGACTTGCTAGCTATATCGTAACCACTAGAAGTCCCACTATGTACCAGATAGGCAGCAAGAAGTGAAGTGTAGGCTAGAGAAAAAAGAAAAATTCATAAAATAGTTTGGCTAGTGAATGTGGTTAAATTTCTCAACCTCCAAAATGTTCATTATCTCTAAATCACACTAAATAAGGATAAATTCTCCATGAATTGTCAAAAGAGTTCTGGTTGAATTTCAAGTTAGATACAATTTTTATAACATTACTCACAATCTCTTTCTTCAGTTAAAATAGGTAACAGTAAAAATAGCATTTGATTTAATTATTTAAGAAATGCATCTAAACACAACCAAATGTGTACATGCATACATGGTGTATCTATGTGTGTATGTGTTCAGTCAGAAGATTAACTAGACATACCAACAATTTCACAAGTAGAGAGAAAAACTGTGCCATGACCATAACAATTGTTTATGTTAAAAAATGCAATTCCTAATCCTTTCTAAAAGAAAATACACAGGCTTGTAATTAATTGTGATCATTCACATTTAACTTTCATTTTAAGTTTCCATGTGACTGCAGTAAAAATTGAATTTTATCTTTTGCAGTATAACCAACAACTTATTTAGACCTAGGTCTTCTAAACTTAATTAGATTGATAAGATAGATATTATATTATCATTACTAGGAAATGCCAATGCTCTGCTAGACCGTCTTGTAAAAAGTAAAAGCAATTTCGTCTTTGTTTTTCATTCTGAAATAACAATATGAAGAACAAAGAAATCATTTAACACATTTTTCACTGAGAAGTTTTGTAAAAGCTTAGAACTGTCAAAAACTATTACTACAAATGGAGCCTGGCATTTCAAAGAAAGAAAAAGATTTAATTTGATTTCCAAAGATGAACTGAAACTGAAACCATGGAGATGCAAACTTTGTAATCCTACTGAAACAGAGGAAAGACTTTTCATAGTAATTATTTTCATTTTTAATGTACTGCATTTTGAAGAGAAAATATTATCTGTACACCTAGCAGATGTGAGAAGAGGGGAATCAGTGTTCAAGCCTGAAAAACACTAGAGAAATTCTCATGAGCTATTTCAAGAGCTGGAAGATATGCTTTCTTTGATGTCCCTGAAAATGTAATTCTAAAGTAGGTTTACTTTAAATCTTAAAAAACCCTAGGTTCCTAACAGAGATAGATGCTTACATAAAGTCATCCAAAATATTCTTCCTTTCCCCTGTTTATTTCTTGGGGACACACATAGATACTTTCTCCTTCAGAACAACCGACTCCGCTGGGGTCCCACAGCCACAGTCAAAGTTAGGGTTATTCTTCGGCATGGCTGCTTTAACCTGGAGACCCTCACACTAAGTGAAGCTTTTCCCTGTCCATCCGTCTGCCAGTTCACTTTGGAAGAGGTCTAACTAAAGAGAAGGAGATCAGAAGAATTCTTTTATCCCAAAGAAGCATAAGGATGACAATAGAAATTGGGGATTTGCAAGGGAGCAAAAGAATAATGCCATCTGTGGCTCTGACAGCACCGGAGAGTGAAGATACTGAGGGCTTTCAAAATCTGAAGTATCTGGGGTTTTTTTTATTCCCAAAATACTAACTTCTGAGATTTGATTTAAAAAGAACTAGAAGCCACCCTATGCCCCAGACAAAGGAAGGCAATTTGAGTTGAAAAAGTGTAGCCATTTTAAACTGTATTTTAAAATAATAATTGCCTTTAGACACCAAATATTCAAGTTGGCATCTTTAATTTTTCCTCTTCTGCTCACTTGGGAAGAATGATAATATAGCAAGTAAAGATCTGCAGATAGGAGAACGCCCTGATATTTTATTGCATAAGAGACCATGAGCAAATCACTTCTTTTAAGAGGGAAAGGACATCGTTGTATCAAAGTCATACTCTATGCCATATTATATCAAGTCCTAAAATTAGAGAATCTAATGATATCTCTACTTCCTAGTGGTTACCAGGTTTAGAATGCTTAAACAGTAAAACACAGGAAATATAAAAACACCCATGAAGATGATACAGGTACCAGAGCAAGAAATACACACTCACAGCAGGGGCAGGCAGAAGTACACAGTGTTCTGCTGGAAGGAAACAAAACTTCCATCACAAGACAACTGTAGAAAGACTCTCCTAATAAACAGAAGTGAAATATGTCCCAAAGCATAATGTCACAGAAAATAGTGACACCAGGAAGATGGTTATTATGACGTCCAAGATAAATGGGGTACCTACACCCTACCAGACTATGATATCCACAGTCCATGTCCGCAGAGTGAAAGGCCCCGTAAGGAGCAGCCTTTCACAGTAGTCATCACTTAGAGAACACCTACCACGTGCCAGGCGGTGTTCTAAGCACTTAACACACAGTTCTTTATCTGATCCTCGAAACTACCCTGCAACATAAACATCATCAGCCCATTTTATAAAGACACTGAAGTCTGAAATACTTAAAGGATTTCTTATCAGGTGGAGCTACCATCGTCTAGACTCAGTGGTTCTAATGGACTTCGACACCTGGAGTTATCCCAGGATATCATACCACTTTTTAGAGACTAGTACTATAGCAACATTTTGCACATACAGTCATGCCACATGTTACATTTCTACATTTTAAAATTTATTAAGCATATTTCTCCCCTTGCAAATAGTAGTCGGGACAACTTAGAGATACCACTGCCAATCTTCTTGAAAATTTTTTAATTAAGTAGACTTCCAATTAAGGGAGAGAAAATTCCTCCCTAAGAAGTATTTTTGAAGCAGAAAATGGGGAAAAAAAATTTTTTTCTACTTCCTTTAAGAAACTTGAACTAGCTTTCCTGCTTTTCTTCCTTCCCCTACCCTCTCTGACACATTTAGTGTTCAAATGTCAGTGTGAGAACTGGAGACAGATAATAGTACATTTGCTAATTTTATTTTTCATTGAAATTCCTTGAAAATTTTCCAACAAAACATAAGAAATATTCCACATATTAGAGAAAACAAGAATTTCCTGACATAGCTTAATAGAAAAAGAATTTTAAAACAAGTTCTCACCAACAAAAATTGAAAATAAAAGATATTTTCTGAGAGAAAATAATCTGATTTGACTTATTGTCAGATAATGACTTTCTCAAAGAGGTTAATGGCAAACATTTTCTATAAATTTATGATTTAATTCTGTTCATCTAAGGTCAAAGTTATATTTAGAGTATATGATGTAGTAAAAATATTTTATCAAAAATATGGTAGTGGCAAAGGTGTATTGAAATCACTAACAGCTCCCAATGCTTTCTAAATGTGTACAATAAACAAGGCACCACTAGTAACAGCTATAATTTAATATCTACTTAATCAGCCTTGATAAGTTATACTTGGAAAAACTCTCAAAAAACCAGAAAAATTAATAGTCTTAATGACTGAATAATAAATATATTTTCAAGTTAAGGTTTTCTCCCCTGCAATTCTTGGCTTTTAAAAAGAAAAAAAAAATTAAAAACTGAAGTAGAACCTAATCAAGTTGTCAGCCAATTGTAAATTTAAAAATAATTTATGATGATAAATCACTGTGGGATTTTTATCATGTTACTTGGAAGAAGTTCAAAGAGCCAAATGACCTACTATGTCAGCCAGAGTCCAGTCAAAAAGAAGAAACCAAAGATGTTTCAGAGGAGATTTAATGCAGGGCATTGATATCTCTATGTTAAAGCTATTAGAGCCAAAAAACAAACAAAAAAGCCTTCATGTAACTCACTGTAGGACGTGACTATAACCTCAAGGGTTTGGAGAATAAAGAGGTAAACTTACCAAAACCTAGATGCTCAGCAGAGGCTCTGCACAGACCTGTGAGGAGGAGGGATACTCTGCAACTACTGAGGAGCAGGGCCGGCTCTGAGAGTACCGAAAGGAGCTAGAGGACCAGCCAGCTGTAGATGGAGTACCACCGGCAGGTGCAGAGAAAACAGAAAGGAATTCTTCTTTCGCCTAACCCTGGCTTCTGATCTCCTCCAGCAGCCGGCAGGCGCTGGTGTCTATTCAGAAATGCACTGCTCTGAAGCCCAGAGCCGGCATCCCACACAAGAGTGAGGGAGAGTGACTTCAGGAATAAGAAACAACAGTAAATAAACAGTACCTGCTGCTGTAACAAAACTATTTCAATCTACTTTTTATCATGAGCAAGGTTTCTAGTTGTCACATCTACACAGAAATAAAAAATAGAAATCAGTGTTCCTCATTCTATAGTAATATTCATAGGCACACAAACTAATTAGGAAAATTAATTCATCTCACTAAGAGATGCATGGCTAATAAAAACAATTTAAATAATAATTATTTACCAAAATTGGTCACAAATTTATGCTGCTTTGGTCAATTGTGAATAATTTAATGACTTAATTGACAAAAAGAAAATTTAATATTTCATTTAAAATTCTATTGCCACTGGAAATTTAATTTCAATTTACACATACATATTTAGTTTGCAGAAAATTATAAAAGAGAAATCAATGAAAAACTCCCAAACATAAAAGTACATTGTCTGAGAAAAAAACTGTGGGAGATATGGAATAGAATACAAGTTCAAAATGAAGAGAAATTATAAAAAACATTTGACTACTGAAGTGAAAATTTTACTGTTTATATATTTTTAAATCATGGTTTATCAATGATATTATATTTAAATTTTTCAGGTACACTTAAAGATTTCCTGTCTATATGTAAATTTTATTTGAATTGTCAGTATTTACAATACTCTGAAAATTATTTGTACCTACTCAAAATTATGGTTAAAAATTTAGATGTCTATCTAAAAATGTAATGAGAATAGGTTTTTTTGCTTGTTTTTAAATTATTCTAGGAGGTAAGCTAGAAAAAAGTGCAAAGACAGCAGAAATAAAGGGTTTATGTGATTACTCTCGGGGGGTGGTTCTCCCCTCCTCCCTTGCCAATTTCACATCCCGCACCCAACTTCCAGAGACCCTCTTTCCTTTTCTATACCAATTTCTGCTATTATCGTTTTGATTTTTTAGAAGTCTCATACTTTGCCTACCTTCCTTACTTTTTCCCCTGTGCGTCTGTTCAGTGAGTGAAATTGTTATCCCATCGGCGGAGAAACATCACCTGCTTTCTTGGAGCTTCCGCTCACATGGAATCTATGGCCCTTGCTGTTGATAATGTTATGACTCCACCAGGAAATCTTGTCCAAGGTGAGAAAGTAAAATGCTGAAACTTAAGTGCTATAAGTATGTGAACATTTCAATGTCCTTGCAAAGACAGGGCCTTTTAAACAGCTTCTCCAAAAAATATGAGATAATGAAATTGAATCCTTCAAGAATGGATTAATGACTATGGAATAATCAGGAAGAGAATTGAACTATTAAATAACTTGGCAGTTAATTAGCTTCAGTATCTGCCTAAATCCACTCACCAAAACCTGTCAAATGAGAATTGTCTAAAGGAGGTAAGAAGTTGCATGACTTCCCAGAACTCCCTCATTCAAGAGGCAATCTTACTTCACAATAGATAAGTGCTCTTTAGAGTAAGAAATTTTAAAATATTAGTTTTTAACTGTTTATCCAAATGATCTATTCAGTAGAATTTCACACTTAAACATTTAGCTGCTACAAAGTAATTATCATCAATACTCAACTGTTGCCCTGGCCAGGTAGCTCAGTTGGTTAGAGCATCGTCCTGATACACCAAGGTTGTTGGTTCTATCCCTGCTCAGGGAACAAATAAGAACCAACTAATGAATGCATAAATAAGTGGAACAACAAATTGACATTTCTCTTTTCCTCTCTCAAATCAATAAAAATTTTTTGAAACTTTAAAAATCATTCAATTGTTAATTTCCAAAGCTACTTGTTTGCTGGGATAATAGTTAATTTTACGCAAAGTTATGCACAAAAATATAAACTTATTTATTTTTAAGTTTTTTAACAACAACAACAACAACAACAACAACAAAAGGTGAGACAATGCTACTTTAAAAGCCAGGCAGACAGTTCTCTCTCCGCAAGTAGCTGCACCTTGAAGTAAGTAGGATAACACATCATACTGCATCTTGCATGTAGAATGTCACTCTCAAAGACTCATTTTATGGTAACACAACAGGTAATTCCTCAACCAGATTTTCTCCTTGCCTCATCCAAATAAGAACATTAGAAATAAGCATCAAATACTTTGATGTCAAGACTATTCAGTCTTCACCAGGAGGCAAAAGGTGAAATGGTCCAGAAGTCTGTAATTCATGTCACTATAATTACATTTCATTGCCTGCGGCTTCTCCAGTAATTAAAAGCACAGTGTCAGTATTAAACAAAAGCTATGAGAAAATGTCAGAATCTCTCAGCAAAGAAACATAAAATTAGAGTAGGAAAGACTGTCAAAAGTTTGTTCCCTGAATGAATACCAAAATATTTGGAGAAATTTAAGCACTTCTGAAATTATGAAATGGAATCATCTGTGCCAAGATTTTTAGACTTTGTTCATTTTAGGTCAAATGGGAATATAAGAAAAGACTCTGTCAGGTACATCTCCAGTGGTTAATATTTTAATATTTGTTGAGTGAATAAATCAATAGCACAAAAAAAAATCAACATTTGAGTCAGATTAATATGCTCTCAGAAGTAAAATACGTCCAAGTAATTGAAATCGAATCTTTTTTCAAGTTAATGACAGCACTTTGTTTCTTTGAGACTATATTTTGCTCATATCACTTTACCATCGAACTTCTGTCAATGGAGATGAATTTTAGGAATCTCAGGGCGGAGATAACCAATAATCCTTTCTTAGCAGCAGCAGAAGTTTGGCAAACAAATATTTGGCAGAGATGCGCTAATGTGAGGAAATTCTAGGCACCCAAAAGACAGCAGGAACAAAATTAAAGCATCCCCCCCCCCATAAAACAGTTAACAACGAAACAATATGAAAATATTGTTTCATAATAATGAAAATCACCTGCTTTCTAACAAATCAAGGGTTATCTCACCAAATACCCTGCAAGCAACACATTCTCCATCCTATCCCTTCTTCATGCTCCTTCCCATGTAATTCATGGAAAGAGAATAATCTTGGGCTGCTTAGATGGGTATCTCACTGAATTTAATAGTAAATGACTAACTGTCTATATCCTTGGACCATTAAAGTGAGTTTTTTCACCCAACTTTTCTGCAAACCTCTCCCTGAATTATGTTTCCCATTGAAGTCAGTTGGTTTAAACTCATTTTAACCAGTGTTATTCAGCATGGTAACAGGTAAATGCTCAGGTTAGATTTTTAATAATTTTCCCTTATTTAAAACTGTTGCATTTTTCTGACTTAAATTATACACAAAGCAATTAGGAATAGGTTCTAATTAGGTTTCCAAGAGGTGATATGAGAACTTATTACATTAAATGTTCTCATCTTTGTGCTAAGTGCTTCAAAAAGCCTGTTTCCTATGTACTATCTGTACCATTACCACATTTTACTTATAAAAATCTAGGAAGTGGCACTGCCCACCTGGTTTTGAAGGCTGAAGACGATGCTGCACAAATCCCCCCTTTCACAACCGAGGTACTCATTTACCCAGATGCTAGGAGTTTCATATGTTGACCGTTCACAGCTCACAGCTGAGTATCCCTAGAAATTATTCTCATCCAAAAGGTTTTTTATTGCCCCAGGGCATCCCCCTTCCTTGAGACAAATTTCCATCCACAGCCTCACCAAAACAATTGCCATTTACTCAGCCTCTGTTATTTCAGGAGCCTATTATCATCCTCACTGTTACCAAGAAGCTATACTAGGATTAACTGCCATCGATTCTGGCCTACGGAGAAGAGAGCTTCTCAGTGAAGCTGGTGGCCCTCTCACCAGAATATTCCTGATTGCTTTAGTGAATTGAGTGTCTTCGGGGGCTTCTCGTAGGAACAGAGTTGCCTGGTGTTTTTTTAACTCTGTGTAGTCTATTTACACAAGCATCCCCATTTCTCAGAGGTCTTTCTGTCATCTACCGTGGCAATGCTAGGGGTTTAGGCTGGTCTGCTGCCAGAGTGTGCCACATGACCGCCTCAGACCAAAGAACCCACTGTATGAAAAAAGCGGGGAGGTAATGGGCACAGAGCAAAGAGGCCCAATGAGCCTATCATATACTACACCACTCAGAAACTGGAGGCTTGATAATACATCAAAAGAGCCTTTTGAAGGGGTACCTGAGTACCATTTTGAAGATGATATCCTACAAGACATGTTTGGGGTAACTCAGGATATGGTCCCTCTACAGCCTCGGAGAACAGATGGCTGACTGACCAGCAGCCCTAAAAAAACAAGGAAAAGTCTATATCTGGATATCCCAGGCTTCTTGAGGCTCCTGTGTCTCAAGGCTCCTGAATTTACTACAGAAGTGTAGAATTTTCACATGCTGCACCCTCCCTGACCCTATAAGTAGCACCAAGGCCAGGGGTGGGCCTTTCTCGCACTGATGCGCAGCCATCAGTGTGCTCCCCTGTGACATAATCAACAGCCTGTCCACGGCACGTCCACATCTGCTGGTCCTCCAGGTGGTGTTTTTGGAATATTACAAACACAAATGCCGCTCCCTGCCTTGGAGTTCCTGTGTTAAATTGGCAAAGCTGGCCGGATATTCTGAAAAGTACCCCTGTTGAGTTGACTGCGAGTGACAGTATGCTAGGTTGGGAAGGCCTGGGAGGAATCCTGGGGACACTACAGGGAATCCCAGGTTGGTCCACTAGTACAATATGGATAGGGTGTGTCACGCCTATTGGGGGGGATGAACCCAACATTCCCACAGACCTTGCAGAACTTTTAAAGGCAGTGGAGGAACACTGCCCCTGGAGGAAGCAGCAGCCCAAGTGAAAGTACAGTGGTTACAGGGTGAGCTTCTGTTAGAGAGAAAAATGAGGAGATAAGATTCTAAGGTTAGCTCCAGTCCCTCCTTGAAATTTTGCCTTTGCTTTATATCTTATTTTTATTTCTGTTTTGCTAACGGTCTAGTAAATGGAAAAAGACTTCACTCCCCTCTCAAGACAGTAAAATTCAGAATGGAAAAGGGAAAAAAATGGGCTTTTTTAAAGGTAAGTGGCTGAAGCTATTACAAGCCTAATATCTCCCCCCACCTCTTCTTCAGCCTCTGTAAGTCATCAAGGACACTACATAATAAACAGCTCACTTTTGAACACACTAAAGGAATGGAGTAATCACCAAGAATAAAAATGTGAGTTTATTTACCAAGGGGGGGAAAACTGTTTCTGACAGGTATGAAATGTATTCATGAATTTGTCCATCTAAAAAATGATAATTACTTATTTTCAACTGTCAATAAAAATTGGAAATTCTAATTAAGTTGGGGAAATATATGGTTTGGGTAATAAAGGTATAAATTATGGCAATATATTTTGAAGGAAATAGAATTAAAAGTAAATTGTAATTTCTGCATGAGTTAAAAGGGGCTAGGAAAGTTGCAGAGGGTCTGTGTAAGTCAAAGACAGATTGTGCAAGTTGAAGAAGGGCTGTGCAGAGGGAAGAAGCAAAAGACAAGCAAATAAGAACATCTTGTGCTCTCTGTACAAAAATTAGTCATTTAAATTATGTGCATAGTCTTTATGTGTTAATCCTTCATGTGTATAGTCTTTATGTGATATGTGTTCATCTGTGTATTATATATATGTTTTCTGCACCCAGACAGCATACTAGGGTATAATATTTTATTGGCCTAAAGAAAGTAAACACATATGAATTATGTAGCATCCTGTGGTCTGGACAAATTATTTACTATGAAAAGTGTTTTAATTAATGTCTTGGGTTAAGCTTATTTGACACTCTTCACAAGGTTCAAATTTTAAGAGACTTTTTAACTGAGAAAGAATTTTGAGTTATTGCAATGGACCCTTGGAATACCACAAGGATTTGTTCTACCTCTCCCTATAAAAGAAGTTTTCGAACTAATTAGGCATATGTAATATACTTAAAGTACATGGGAAGCTTTGTCAAATAAAGAAATAATAAGTATTTTCTCTTTGTATTCACATATTTTATTATTAACCTAGATGTTCTAGAAATTATATAAAACTCTCCAAGATTCTACAAATTTCTGATATACTCTCATTCATTGTAATTATAGTTATCTTAAAATATTGTTGCAGGAAAGCAAATGTGTCAATTGCATTATAATCAAATCTGTAACCATGTCATTTTAAAGGTTTTCTCTTTCAGTCATTTGAAGACGGCCATTGTTTACTCTAAAATATTTGCAAAAGTATATTATATCTTTGGGGGCAGTTCGTAGGTAGGGAGGAATCTAAGTTGTTTTGGATTGTATATTTCTGAGAATGGATTTTCAGATCATATCTTTGAACCGAGGGAAGATTGCTAGAGTTCTGTGAAATAACTGGGGTTCACAGAGGTGCTTACAGATGATCAAGATGGAAATAAATTGATTATGGGACATGATAAACTGAAGATAATTGTGACTTTTATGACTTGTTGTTTAAAAATAATGTTGATTTTTAATTTTTGTTTTTCAGACATAAGAAAACTTTCTCTTAAAGCAATCTGGGAAATTATACATTCACAAGCAATATTGAGGCGCTTATATTTTTCTCCCTACCAGGTTCCTCTGAAATTTGGAAGCTCAATGATTGAGCATTGCTCTTTCCACAGCAATATGTTCATTTGCCTAAATCCAGTAGGAATCTGATTTCTTCATAACAGGACACATAAAGCCATTTTCCAATTGTGGTTTTACTAACCAAGTCTTTGTCTGGAATTTCATGTTTGAAAGAGTCGTGCCTAGGCTCTGGATGTCACCAGAAACCCTAAAGGAATTGAGATTGACTTTCACAGCTAATAAAAGCCCGCTGCAAAAATGGCCTGATAACTTGCTTGGACACATCTTTCCAAATTCATGGCAGTCTTTCCAGGTAAGGAGCAAAGGTTGCTGTCCTGAACCATATCATGGAAAGAAGCTCAAGACATTTTGGAGGGAGGCAAGATGGCAGAGGAGTGAACGGAAGTCACACTGACCTCCTCCCAGGACCAATATGGAATTACAACCAAATTGTGGAGAAATCACCTGGAACAAACAAGTGAACAATAGAGAGAGAAGCCTTATAATCCCTTACAGACAGAAGAACCAGTTTCAGCACAACCTGACAGTCAAGGAGTGTGGCAGAGACTCAAGAAGGTTGTCCGGGCACCCACAGGCGGCAGCACCAAAGGGATATTTAAGCAGCCAGATGGATCCCCCTGAGAAGAGCGGGGTTTAAACCATATGCGAGAATCCCCAGCCTTCAGCACTAGAGCCCAAAAAGTTCACAGAAAACAGCCAGCTGAGAAAAGCACCAGGGTTGTTCTCTGCCAGAGATGGGTGACTAGAGACTGAAAGAGCCGTTTTAAGGGCCAACACATAATATTTCATCTGCAGCCACTTACCCTGGGCTCTGGCAAAGGCGAGGGCAGAGTGGGCTGGAGATGCCTGAGGAGAGACTGGGGACGGAGGCTGTGGGGGGAGAACTGAGAAAGTAACCACCAGTTTCCTGGTGCTGAGTCACCCCCCATGCAGCAGCAGCCATCTCACTCAGGCAGACCACTCCCCTGAGCGGTAGCAGCATGAGAGGAAACAACAGCCCTGCCCCCAGGAGGGACTCAGCCCTGGCCCTGAGGTGCTTAAGCCTGACTGCTGAGTGCAGAGTGTCAGCCACAGACAGTAGGTTCCTGCAAAGGTGGGGCAGAGTGGACTAGAGACTCCTGAGGGTAGACTGGGGACTGAGACTTTGGGGAGAGAACAGAGCGAGTAGCCACCAGGATCCCAGTGCTGAATCATCCCCCATAAGGCAGCAGCCATTGAGCTCACACAGACCACTCCCCTCCCAGCAGCAGCCTGAAGGGAAACATTAGCCCCAACCCCAGGAGGGATTCTATCCTGCACTATGGAGGTTAAGTTTGACTGCTAAGCATAGAAAGACTAGATTAACAGCTGAAGGAGACAGCCACACACAGTAGCTCCCTGGCAGTCTCGACAGGCTGTCTAAGGTCAGGCATGGTCAACATCTGACATCACCACATGTGGATCCAGAAAGAAAAAAACAGCAGTAAATATCAGAGGCTACTGAGATGAAATCCACTGTGGTCTTCTCCATGATTTTTGGTATTTTCTTTACTAGATAGCTCTTAAACATTCACTTCTTGTCTATCAAGTTGGTGCATATTCATTAGATTTTATACTATAGGGTATTTCTTTTCTTTCTTATAATAGTGTCACCCTCTTTATAACCTTTTAATAATGGTTCATTTGCTGTTGATAGTGGGATTGCAGGGGCAGTTATTTTTACAGACGTGGGTTTGTTTCCTGGGCTTTGTGGTTTTGCTCTGGAAGCCAAAAAATGGGAAGACAAAGAAATAACCCCCAACTGAAAGGAAAGGAGAAATCCTTTAAAAGACTACTAATTGAAATAGAGGCAAGTAAACTATCAGATATTGAGTTCAAACAATGGTTATAACGAAACTCAATGAACTCAGTGAGCTCAGTGAGAATTACCAAAAACTACAGAGAAACTACAGAGAAACTACAAGGAACTTACTGCAAACTATATCAGCATGAAAAAGGACATAGAAACCATCAACAAGAACCAAGAGGAAAGGAAGAACACAATTTCTGAATTGAACAACACAGTAGAAGGAATCAAAAGCAGGCCAGATGAAGCAGAGGATCGAGTCAGAAAGCCGGACGACATGGTAGAAAAACATCCACAGAAAGAGCAAGAAAATGAAAAAAGGCGCAGAAAGAACAAAGCAGGGATAAGGGACATGCAAGAAACATAAAACATAATAATATTCATATAATAGGAATACCAGAAGGAGAAGAGGAGGAGCAAGGGATAGAAAACCTGTTTGAAAAAGTAAGGATGGAAAACTTCCCTAATAGAGTAAAAAAAGTCACACAAGTCCAGGAAACACAGAGGGTCCCAATCAAGAGGAATCCAAAGAGGCCCACTCCAAGACATATAATAATTAAAATGGCAGATATCAAAGGCAAAGAGTGAATCTTAAAGGCAGCAAGGGAGAAACAGGAGGTAATATTGAAGGAAGCCCCAATAATGCTAGCAGCTGACTTCTCCACAGAAACACTACAAGCAAGAAGGGGATGGCAAGAAATACTCCAAGTAATGAAAGGTGAAGGCCTGAAACCAAGACTGCTCTACCCAGCAAGGTTCTCAATTAAAAGGAAAGGCGAAATAAGGGGTTTCCCAGGCAAAAGAAGGCTAAAAGAATACACCACTACCAAACCAGCACTGCAAGACATGCTAAAGGGGCTGCTTTAAGAAGATGAAGAAAAAGAGTGAGAGAGAGAGGAACACAAGTACAAAGGGGGAAAAAAATGATAAGCACCTATCAATAATAACCTTAAATGTAAATGGAATAAATGCTCCAATAAAAAGACATAGAGTAACAGAATGGAAAAGAAGACAGGGCCCACATGTATGCTGCCTACATGAGACCCACCTCAGAACAAAAGACCAACACAGGCTGAAAGAAAAGGGTTGGAAAAACATATTCCAAGCAAAGGGACAGGAAAAAGAGCCTGGGTAGCAATACTTATATCAGACAAAATGGAATTCAAAGCAAAAGCTATAAAAAGACACACAGAAGGACACTTCATAATACTCAAAGGAAGAATCCATCAAGAAGAAATAAACATTGTAAACCTATGTGCACCCAACATAGGAGCACCCAAATATATAAGGAAAATCCTGGAGGACTTCAAGAAAGATAAAGACAGCAACACATTTATTGTAGGGGATTTTAACACCCCACTGTCAACAATGGATAGATCAGCAAAACAAAAGCATCAAAAAGGATATTGTGGAACTGAACAACATTTTGATCAAAAGGACTTAACTGATGTATATAGACCTTTCATCCCAATGAAGGAAAATACACATTCTTCTCAAATGCACACGAAACATTTTCAATGAGAGATCACATAATAGAACACAAAACAAGCCTCAACAAATTTAAGAAAATTGAAATCATATCAAGCAGTTTCTCAGACCACAAGGGGTTAAAACCAGAAACCAACCTCAAGGAAAAAACTCAAAAACATTCAAACTCCTGGAGACTGAGTAGCATGCTGTTAAACAATGAATGGGTCAATAATGAGATCAAGGAAGAAATCAAAAAGTTTCTGGAAACAAACAAAAATGAGCACACAACAGTCCAAGACCTATGGGACACAGCAAAGGCAGTCCTGAGAGGAAAGTTCATTGCAAAACAGGTCTACCTAAAGAAGATAGAAAATTTTCAAAGAAACTACCTAACACAACATCTACAAGAACTAGAGGAACAACAACAAACAAAACCCAGAGTGAGCAGAAGGAAGGAAATAATCAAGATCAGAGCAGAATTGAATGACATAGACACTAAAAGAACAATTCAAAGGATCAATAAATCCAGGAGTTGGTTCTTTGAAAAGACAAATGAAATTGACAAGCCTTTAAGCAGACTCATCAAGAAAAAAAGGGTGAGGATGCAAATAAATAAAATCAGAAATGAAAGAAATGAAATTACAACTGATACCACAGAAATACAAAGGGTTGTGAGAAATTACTATGAACAACTACACATCAAGAAATATGAAAACCGGTGAAATGGACAAATTCTAGGAACATATAATCTTCCAAAACTGAAAGAAGTAGAAAGCCTGGAAAGACTGATAACAGTTAAAGAAATTGAAGCAGTAATCAAAAAACTCCAGGCACACAAAAGCTCTGGACAGGATGGTTTCACAGGAGAATTTTACAGAACATTTAAGGAATAATTAATGACTGTTCTGCTAACACTATACCATAAAATCCAAGAAGAGGGAAGACTCCCAAACTCCTTTCATGAGGCCAGCATCATCCTAATCCCAAAACCAGATAGAGACAAAACAAAGAAAGAAAACTACAGGCTAATACCATTGATGAACATAGATGCTAAAATCCTCAACAAAAATTGGCAAACCACATCCAGCAATACACTGAACAGATCATACACCATGACCAAGTGGGATTCATCCCAGGGATGCAAGGATGGTACAATATCCACAAATCAATGAATGTAATAATCACATAAATAAAAGGAAAGAGAAAAATCACATGATCATATCAATAGATGAAGAGGAAGCATTTGATAAGGTACAGCACCCATTTATGATTAAAACACTCAGGAAAGTGGGAATAAAGGGGGCATACCTCAATATAATAAAGGCTATATACAAGAAACCTACATATAACATTATACTGAATGGACAAAAACTAAAAGCTTTCCCACTAAAATCGGGAACAAGACAAGGGTGTCTGCTTTCACCTTTTCTGTTCCACATAGTATTAGAAGTCATAGCCACAGCCATCGGACAAGGAAAAAAAATAAAAGGTATCCAAATTGGAAAGGAGGAAGTAAAACTGTCATTGTTTGCAGATGACATGATAGTGTACATAGAAAACCCTATAGACTCCACCAAAAACTACTCAGCCTAATAAGTGAATTTGGCAAAAAAGCAGAATACAAAGTCAACATTCAGGAATTGATGGCATTTTTGTATACCAACAATGAAATATCAGAAGAAGAATTTAGGGAAAAAATCCCACTTACTATTGCAACAAGAAAAATAAAGTACCTAGGAATAAACTTAAGAAAAGAGGTTAAAGGCCTATACTCAGAAAACTACACAACACTGAAGAAAGAAATTAAGGAAGACACAAATAAATGGAAGCATATGCCATGTTCATGGATTAGAAGAATTAACATCATCAAAATGTCTATACTACCCATAACAATTTATAGATTCAATGCAATCCCTATTAAAATGCCAATGACATATTTCACAGATATAGAAGAAACATTTCAAAAATTTATATGAAACCACAAATGACTCCAAAACCTGCAGCAATTTGGAGAAAGAAGAGCAAAGTAAAAGGTATCACAATACCTGACATCAAACTCTATTATAAGACTACCGTAATCAAAACAGTCTGGTACTGAACTAAGAACCAAAACAAAGTTCAGTGGAACAAAATAGAAAGCCCAGAAATAAACCAATGTCTCTATGGTCAATTAAAATTTGATAAAGTTGTCAGAAGCATAAAATGGAGTAAAAATGGCCTGTTCAGCCAATGGTGTTATCAGATCTGGACAGCCACATGCAAAAAAAATGAAATTCTACCACCAACTTACACCACACACAAAACTGAACTCAAGATGGATAAAAGGCTTAAATATAAGTCATGACACCACAGAAGTCCTAGAGAAAAACATAGGCAGGAAAATCTCAGATATTCCACACAGCAATATTTTCACCGATATGTCCCCTAGAGCAAGGGACATAAAGGAAGAATAAACAAATGGGACTTCTTCAAAATAAGAAGTTTCTGCACAGCTAAAGAAAACATCAGCAAAAAGAAAAGTCAAACAACTGTATGTGAAAATGTATTTGCCAATGATGCCTTGGACAAGGGTTTGATCTCCAAAAAATATATAATGAAAGCCCATGACTCCAGTCCAGGAAGACAAACAATTCAATTAAAAAATGGGCAAAGGGCCTGAACAGACGCTTCTCCAAGGAGGACATACACAGGGCCCAGAGACACATGAAAGGACGTTCAGCATCACTAGCCATCAAGAGATGCAAATTAAGACCACAGTGAGATACCACTTCACACCGGTCAGAATGGCCATCATAAACAAATCAACAAACAACAAGTGCTGGTGAGGATGTGGAGAAAAGGGAGCCCTAGTGCACTGTTGGTGGGAGTGCAGGCTGGTGTAGCCACTGTGGAAAACAGTTTGGAATTTCCTAAAAAAATTAAAAATGGAAGTGCATTTTGACCCAGCAATTCCACAGCTGGGATTATACCCTACGAAACCTGAAACCCCAATTCAAAAGAATCTACACACCCCAATGTTTATACCAGCACAATTTACAATAGTCAAGAATTGGAAGCAACCTAAGGGCACAAAAGTAAATGAGTGGATCAAAAAATTATGGTACATTTGCACACTGGAATACTACACAGCAGAAAGAAAGAAGGAACTCCTACCCTTCGTGACAGCATGGGTGGAACTGGAGAGCATTACCCTAAGTGAAATAAGCCAGGCTATGAAAATACAGATACCATATGATCTCACCTACAAGTGGAACCTAATCAACAAAACAAACTAGCAAGCAAAATATAATCAGCAGCATTGAATTAAGAAACAAACTAAACTGACAGTCACCAGAGGACAGGCAAGACGGCAATGACAGAGAAAAGAAGGGGAAGGGTCACCAAGGAACATGCATAAAGGACCCATCAACAAAGCCAAATGGGGGAAAGATTGAGGGTGGGAGTGGGGGTTGGTGGAGCTGAGGAAAGTGGTGGCAGGAAAATGTTGACAAAAAAAAAACAAAACTCAAAAGAATAGACAGGGGGATGCTAAGAATATTATAGGAAATTGAGAAGCCAAAGAACTGACATGTATAACCGATAGACATGAACTAAGAGGTGGGAGGATGGCGGGGGATGGCAGAGGGGATAAAAGGGAGAACACAATGGGAGAACTGTAATGGCATAATCAATAAAATATACAAAAAATAAAGACATTTTGGAGACCTTGAGACGTGGAGAAACTCACCCAAATCTTCAGGTCTGCAGGCAAACCCTAATGGCAGCTGTGTGACTTGGCTTCCCAGCCCTGAGGGGCTAATTAAACCTCAATGTAGGAGTTCCTTGTAACATTCCAGCAAAGTAGTTTTTTTTTTTAAAGCCTATATGATCAATTGCTATTTCTATTGTGTTTATGCAAATAATCAGGCTGAATTGAAACTGGACTTAATGCAATAAATGAATTGGTCTTGATTTGGCTCTTTGATAAAAATGAGTGCGATTTAGGAGAAAAATTATGTTTCAACAAAATCTATTATACACAATAATGGATAGTGTCTAAATTCAGTGAATTGTGTATAAAATTTTATTTCTCACCTATGAACTAGACTGGATCCTAAAATTTTTCTTGCTTCCTTTGCAGAGAGATTTAAACTACAGATAAAGAGGACATGAAATTGTCACTGCTTAATTTCATTCCAGCATCAGCCTTGTATTTGGAAGTCTTTTCATCTGCCACTCTTGCAAACTCAGAAACTTGTCTGTAATTTACTGGGTTCATTGTCCTTTGTGTTCTTTCTCTTTTCATACCTGGCTGCTTGCTTAGGTAGTACAGGCCTCAATTTAGAAACCCGTTTGCATTGCCGCCTCCTGAAATGAGACTCAGTGGTTTGACTGAACTGGACTTCTTGTGAGGACTAGATGGTTGAATTGTACATCAGAATCCCATGTCAAGATGATGACACTTCAGGGATCCCAGCCTATCCCTACTTTGGAAGAATCAGCTAACAGCCCCTTGCTTCCAGTCTCAGGTCCCATTCTCCCTTGGCTCCCTTACATCAGGCAGGCAGAGACTTCCATACCGTATGCAAGCGGGGACAAGGGTTCTCTGTCAAAATCTTGGGGGCTGTCTGGTCAGGTAAGACAAAAATCATGTCCTCCTCACCATTCTTAACCTCAGCCTTCTTCTCCTCCTCTTAGGGTGTAGCCTATAGGTATCTGTGGCATGTGGTTGCAATGCACCAATGCTCTCACCTCCCAGGGACTGCCTGTCCGGAAGACCTAACAAAGAGATTGTGAGATGGTGGAGTAATGTCGGGGTGTAGTGTGGGGTAATTCAAGGCATGACCCCTCCATGACCTCAGAGAACAGATGGCTGACTGACCAGCAGTCCTAACTAACAAGGAAAACAGTCTGTATCTGGATGTCCCAGCCCTCTCAAGGCCCCTGTGTCTCAAGGCTCCTGCATTTATTACCAAAGTGTAGAATTTTCACATGCTACTGCCTCCCTAACCGTATACCCTACACCAAGACTAGAGGTGGGGTGCACTCTTTCTCACAACGATCCGCAGCCATCAGTGCATCCACCCTGTAACATGAGTAATAAACAGCATGTCCACAGCATGCCCACATCTGCTGGTCCTCTATGTGGTTTTTTGGAATATCACAGACACAAGCGCAGCTCCCTTGCTTGGAGCTCCTGCATCACAACATGGATCCATCACCCAGGATGCAAGTATACCATAAATCAATAACCACTGTGGTGCTGTGTTCCCAACTCTTAGAAAACACAGGTTAGAGCCCCGGCTGGTGTAGCTCAGTGGATTGAGTGTTGGCCTGGAAACCAAAGGGTCGCAGGTTCAATTCCCCAGTCAGGGTACATGCCTGGGTTGCAGGCCAGGTTCCCAGTAGGGGGCGCGCAAGAGGCATCCACACACTGATGTTTCCCTCTATTTCTCTCTTCCTCTCTGTCTAAAAATAAAATAAATAAAATCTTTTAAAAAAAAAGAAAAGAAAAGAAAATACAGGTTGGAGAACAAGGGATAGAAGCAGAAATAGCCACACTTACGATCATTCCCAGGGACTTGCTTGCAGAAATTTGTGCTTCCTGTGCTACCACTCTAGGTTCTATGGATCCATAGGGGTTACAACAGGACTTCCATTAAATCTTAAGCTACAACTGCTGCCCAACTTTGGGGATTTCTTGTGCCAAAACACAAGGCAAGGAGAGGAGTCACCATCCCAATAAGGGTAATTTATTCTGATCATCAAGGCTGCATTACAGAACAGAGACAGATACGAACACATCTGGCATACAGAGAATCCCCTAGGATGCCTGTCAGTATTCCCTGGCCCAATTTTGACAGTAAATGGGCATGTGGAGGAGGCGCTGTCTGCAAAAAGCACCCCTAGGAATGGTCTGGGTTGCTCCACCATGTAAGCAACCTGACCAGTACAGGTGTTAGCTGAAGATAAAAAGAATCTACTGAATGGGAGAAAAGAAAGATTGGAGGGTGCGGGGGAGAAGTCGCACTGTCCTGAAGCCAGCTATAGTAAACTGGAGGTATAATGTACCTCTAAACTTCCTTTTGTAAATTTCCCCCCTAGTAAAAGTGACCAATTAGGATTCTGGAGGAGCTGATCTCAGATGGAGTGCACTTATCATACGGATCAAATGGATTTGAGTCGTGCACGGTGATGGGTTCTATGGTGCACTACAGAGACCATGGTCTCCCTTTCAGACCCAGTCACTCATTCCCCAGGGGCTTGGCAGTGCTTCCCGCTGAGGGTTCACAGCTGCATCCTTCCTTAGGTATTTTTATTGCACTCTTAGGAAGAGCCTCATCCAAGATTTCCCCATCCCCAAAGTCAGCCCACATCTGGTCCTCCTGCTGCGTTTCAGGACAACTCTAAAAGAACATTCAGTGCTCCCCTGTAATTGGCTGAGGCCTTTGCTACAACCGTACCATTGCTCAATTTCTCCCTCTGCTCAATTCTGGCTTCTTCATTCTCTCACAGGGCCTGTAGCTAAGAGCATTCCACAACTAACGCTGACCACATATCTCCACCTCAGGGTCTGTTGCCTGTGGCAACAAAGGCAAAACCAAAAACGCCAGAAGGTTTGCATTTGACACTGTATAGAGCATTTGTTACTTCATCACATTCTCATCACAATTCTAGGAGACAGGATGGAGAGCTATTATTATTCCAATGATTTGTAAATGATAAAATCCAGTTTCAAAGGGATTAAATTGATTTCCCAAGTACACAAGAAACATTGCTATTAGCTGTTTATATTCCATTTCATTTCAGAAAAATACAAAAGTGGCCCAGATTTATGGAAGAATACTTAGGGCTAAAATGGGGGCCTTCTGAATGCAAGTACTCTGATTTCTACTTCAGTGCACCAAAAAATAATGATAATAATAGTATGATTTATAAGACAGAATTGACTGGTTATTTTATTTATATGGTTAAGTGATTCATTTTAAATAATTACATAATAACCAAAGTCACTTAGAATTATTAATCCTTTTTTTTTCACTAAAGAGAAGATAAATTAAAATAAGCTAGCTGCCCTAAATTTGAGAATCTTCTGCAGTGATCTCACACATTGCTCTGGGAAGCATTAACCACCCTTAAAAACATAAATCTTTGTAAACCCTGGAACCCAACATGGATATGCATATATGTGAGGCCAGTCATCATCCACCACAATGTCTGCCCATCTTTCAGAGGTGCCCCCGCCACAGTGTGGACCAGGGAGAATGCCCCACATACCTTTAAAGGAGAACATCCTGTACCTCTGTCATCATCCATAAAAGTCTCTTTGCTTGACAAGCATATGGAAGGCATGCCTACAGGAGGGCTGTCCCTCTCACTATTCAGTTTAGAAGGCTGTTTTACTCTTCCAGTGCCCCCGCTATAGAAAAACTGGTATAGAGCCCTCCCAGAGGCATGCACATTTTTAAAGGCACAGCACACTTTAAATTTTTGTAATGACTCTCTATACTGTAAATGTGGATTTCTTTAAAAAAAACAAACAAACAGACGAAAGCTCTTTGAGTCAAGTCCACTGAATTAGGTAAAAATACTTATAAATCTGGCAAGAAGGTCCTGTGAGGAAATTCTCAAAATTTTCAATTCTATATGAAGCATATGAATCAAAATCATATAGTCTGGAAGTCCTCTGAAAGAAAAACTGTCTCCTTAGTGGAAAGTCTGCTTAATCCTGTGTTAAAGGAAAAGGTCATCTCTTCCCTCACTCCCTGAGTCCCCAAAGGTATTAACTCTAAATTAGGTGAAAGGAAGTAAGGATTCTTTAATGTCCTCACTCAGAAATATAAAGAGCATTCAATAAGATTTCTAGTCACTCTTTTACAACAGAATTTGTGAGGATTTTCCGCAATTCTGGAACACTCATCACTTCTCACTGTTTATTGTTTGTATTGTTCCCGGCCTGTTCTCCTAAAGCACAGAAAATAGCAGCAGAAAAGGAGAGAAAAGCAGACTTTGTAGACAGAAGTGGGTCTGAGTATTACAGTGAGCGGTAGCAGCAACCAAAAGATGGGCCGACAGGTTTAGTCCCAGAGCCTAGTTAGTACAAGGAAAGCAAGGAGGCAGGGGGTTAGGGAGAAAAGAAATAAATGAGGAGGATGGAGAGAGAAAGAGGGAGGCAATCGGTCATTATTTATACTCCTCCAGCCCAGAGGTTGCACTAGATAACTTATCTTTAAAGGACACTATCTCCTCCTTTAATTAAAAAAAAAAATGTTAAAGCAAAGTCTGCATCTACTAATTCACATTGAACATCTTTCTATGCCCAGGAGCATACTCTGTAAATACTGGGCACTTGATAAGTGTTTTGTGTGACTTAAAATTTAACCTAGAAATGTATATGTACTGTATCTAAAACTACCATTATCTATGTAGCTAATGTAGGATGTCTGATCATTAGAATATATTTTTCACAAATTTCTGTGACTTTTATTTTTAGCTTATCTATCAGAAGATAGCATGAAACCCCTTTGGAAATTGTCTCAAACTTGTGTTCATTTATGAGTGCTATAGCATATCACTCAGCAGATAAGTTAGGGAGTAAACGGAGCATTTGGTTATAACATCCTAAAAGTAATTTAGGCATATCAATGTGCCATCATAAAAAGTGCACTATATTGTGATTTATTGGAATTATTCATATGGAAGTTTCAATAAATAACTGTAGTGAACATTGAGTTGACAACAAAAATGTTAAACAATTGTTCGCAACTCTTTTAATACACTAACGTGCTTTGCAGCTCTTCATAAAGAGGACACAACACAGAGCTTTTTCTAAGATTTGCTGTTGGGACCTTTATTTCCCAGAGCAACTTCTAGCATGGTTTCTTAGAGCATGACTCAGAAAATTCCACACTAGAGAGACCTTTCTAGAATTCAAATAAGGTAATGTACTCTTCCTGATTAAAACTCTTCAATGATAGTTTATTACCTACCATAGTAGAGACCTGCAAACTATAGCTTATGAGCCAAATCTGACCTACAGTCTGTTTTTATACAGTCAGCATATAAAAATTATTTTTATACCTTTTAATGTTTGAGAAAAAGAAGAAAAATACTGTTATGTGACATGGAGAAATTGTATAAAATTCAAATTTGTGTCTGTAAATAAACTTTTAATTATGCTTGCTGATATATTGTCCATGGCTGTTTTCATGCTACAGTGACAAATTTGTCTTTGTGACAAAGACTGTTATTTCCCACAAAGACTTTTTTTTTCTACCTGGTTTATTGCAGGAAAAAAAAGTATGCTAATCCCTGGGCCGCAGGATAAAAATCAGCTCCCTCACTGCACAAGCCCTTTTCCATCACAACTCCCGTTCCTGCACATCCAGCCTAATTTCCCGCTCTCCACTGCCTGTGTTCGAAACCGAAAAGAACTACTTGAAGTTACACTACCTCATGTTTCCAAGTTTTGCATATGGTTCTCCCTTTTCCCAAAGTCTCCTTTTCCGCCTCTCCAAATTCTTGACCGATTTCGACTCCTCTTTCAAGACTCAAAAGTGTTCCAACTTCAGACTGTGTTGTCCTAAACATGAGAATTGCCTTAACAGTCTTCACTCTCTCCCCTCTGATTTCCACACACTCTTAGGTTACTTGTCACCTTGATTTGTGAATGCTTGATTAATAACTTTTTCCCACTGAATTGTGAGTTTCTTGAGTTCAGAAATAACATATTCACTGTGTATCCTCAGGGCATAACATAAATAACAATCATGAAAGTCATGTGTCAAAGAAAAAGGGAAAAAAAGAAGAGAAAAAGGTGGGAGAAGGAGGATAAGGAAAAAAAGGAAAAGGGAAAAAGGGAAAAGAAAGGACATGGATGACAGTGTGGAGATGGACTATGGGAGTGGTGGTTGGGCTGGATGGAGGAGGGCAAAGGGGGAAAATGGTACAACTGTAATAGAATAAACAACAATAAAAGAAAAAATAAAAGAAAGAAAGAGAGATACAGAGGAAGGGAGGAAGGAAGGGAGGGA